>NDXB01021020.1:8527-42624 GCA_002631895.1 Agapornis roseicollis
TAATATATATTAATTTTTAAAATTTTTTTTTTTTTTTTTTTTTTTTGTACCTCTATTACTGTACTTTTAATAGTACTTTTCCCTTACTGGTTGACAATTATTTACATCGTGAGATGATAAGGGAAGCTTATGGCAGCATACTGTCCTTGTACTGCTTCCTGCTTGTTACACAATCCATAACATAGATGCATCTCTTGGGCATCATTAGTACCTGCCTTCACTGGTACAGAAATTCTAGGCCATTTGGTATGGTTATATTACCCTCTCTTAATAACCACCTTAAGGTTGCTCCTCTTTGTACATATGCGCACTAACTGGTCCCTTAATGCATCATTTAAGCTCTCTGAACCAGCAATGCTCTGTTAATTTTCTTAATTCAGCCACTTTAAAAAAAATTATAAACGTGGGAACAGTCTGAATTCCCCAGCAGTTTAAGGGCTAGTTGATTTTGTGCAGTTTCCACAATCTATGCCAGTTTTTTGTCCACTGGTTTAATAGAAACTCTTATCTTATGCAACAGCATAAAAAGGTTAACCACCATTATGCTTACTAAACCACAAAGCTTTTTTTTGCAATTTAAGATATTAGTTAGTTAGTATTGTTTGAAGCCTGAGATACAGGTGGGTCAGTTCTCTATTGTGCTATCAAACAACTCCATTTCCCCCAAGTTAGACATTAACCTTTTTTCTTTTTTAATCAATTCGCTTACAGTCCCAGTAGCTACATGATGGTTTTTCATTACATTTTTTTTGTTAGGCTTTCATCACTCTCTATTTTAAAATATTTTACAGAAGTCTGTTTTATCATCAGTCTTATATTCTTTGCCATTGGCTTAATAATTCTATTATGAAGAAATAAACAGCTTTACTGAGTAAATGATATGTAACTTTTAGCTTGAAATACATTCACTCAGCTAGCAGCACTTTAGCTCTAAGAAATAGTGAAGTCATAGTAAAACAATTTACTAAAATCTTAAAGATGTATTACCAACTTTACACCTGGCATATAAAGAACATTTTGTCTTTATAGTTTACAACAGTCCCTGACCACAGTTCATTTTTATGGATTGCAGACATCAAAGCATGAGGCTTTTCAGCATATCTATGGTCATTTCCTCTGTTTACACACTGTCTGCTTTAGAGTTCAACATTTGCCTATGAGTGCCATAAAAAAACAAAAAACAAACAAACAAACAAAAAAAAAACAAACCCAAACAAACAAACAAAAAAAATTAATTCATTCCTCTTTTCAGGAGGAAGATCCAGGTATTATTTGGAATACTTCTATTAGCTCAGTAGTCACTAGTTAAGTAATCAAAAATGCAGGTTAAATGCTTGGAACATTAGAAAAGGAATGAAATAAAAAAGCTAAAAGAAACCTTATGCCACTGCAATAAATCCAGGGTGCACTCACCTTTTAACAATGTGGGTACTTTGTCGCCCCATCTCAAAAACAGTAAGGTAGAACTTAAGAAGACACAAAGTATGAATTCTTCCAAGCATAAAAGTCAAAGATTGTGGCTGTTTTTTCTCTTCATGTAACAACTGAGAAGTTCAGTTAAATGTTAAAACATAGACAGTTTATTTCTGATACTGTGTGACATCTACCTTATCTGTCCACAGCAAGGGATGCCACTCAGAGGCCACTAACATCCTTAGTTCACTTTTCTGAAAAAAGTTACTTTTACTCAATAGCAGGTTGCCATGAGCCTGTTACCTGCATGCTCAGAAACCCTCCTGAAGCTCTCCTCCCTGCTTCTAGAGATGATGGATCCAAGCAAGCAAGAGGAAGGAAAAGGAAAGGAAAAAGGAAAAGGTAAAAAAGGAAAGGGGAAGGGGAGGGGGAAGGGAAAAGAAAGGGAAAGGGAAAGGAATGCTTTAGGTATTGAAGCATTTTTCCTGTCCATTGGTATTTAATGTGACTCCACCTCATCTGTCCTCCTCCTAACCTCTCATTACAATATCAGACAGTAATTGCGGTATTGCTGTCTGATATCAAGCAGTACAAGAAATGCTGTGTGAGCCCTGGCAGGGAAGAGAGTACACCAGGGAGCCTCTCTGATGTTGACATCTAACAGCTGAGATTCCCATCTCTCCTTGCTTGGGGGGGAACAATACAGGCATCTCTGCTCATAGCCATTAATTTGCACCACTTTTAGGTATTTCTTTCCCCTCAAGACTTGTAGGTCTTTAGGAAACTTTACAATTTTGATAATTGTATAGAAGTTTTTAGGCATAGTTATGGCAACAGCTGGACTACATGATTTTGTTGTGGGTTATTTTGTTGTGGCTTTCTATATTTTGTTTTTCATTTTCATTTAAAGACTACTGTAATGTTATAATATTAAATCCCATTCACCAAATTCTATCAGCAGAAAAAGAACTTTGGACAGAAATTAAATACTCAGACTTTCCAACCATTGAAAATTATGGCAATTGGATTAAATATTTTTTTTTCTTCCTAAAAAATATGCACAATTATTTACAAGTAAAAAGTTAAAAGTTTCTTTGTAATGTTCATGGGAAATCATTATTAACGATGGAATAGTGTGGATGCTTTTTCTACCATTAAATCAAATCACAGTTAAGGAGCACCAAATCAAGTATGTTTCATCTGTAAAACTGGCATTTTTCTCATGTGAAAACAAACTATTCTAATTTATAATATAACTATTCTAGTTGGTGCTACAGTCTGACATAAAGTTTACTATGCTGAATTTCTATTAACACTATGTTGACAGTTTTTGCTTTTAGACTGTGTTTATAAGAAGCTGTTTTTTTCCCTTTCCTCTGTACCTCAAAAGAAATTCTAAATTGTCACAATATTTAGGTGCAAAACCAGACCACCCTAATCAGTGTTCCAATATATCTCAAATGTGTTTGCTAAACAGAATAGGTATCATATGTGATTATTAATCACAGGATTGCGGAATGGTTTGGGCTGGAAGGGACCTTTAAAGATCATCTAGTCCAAATCCCCTTTTCAAAGCATTTTGAGACTCCTTATGGAAGCAGAAAAAACATACTTAATCTCTTAATCAGTCCCTACTAAGACTTGCACCCTGTGGCATACACAAACGAGTCCCTCTGGTCCAGTTTAACAGCTGCACCACAGACCAGAGGAGCAGGATTATCACTCCAGGATCAGCGTTCTAAGCCCTGTCCAGTGGCTAGGCTTATATGCCAAACAGCTCCTGCTTGGGCTCAGCTTTCCCCACAGTGCCAGACACACCTGCATGTGTTCAGCTGATTGTTGCTGGGTTCTGTTTGGCTGGTTATTTTTTTTTTTTTTTTAATTTCAGCTTGATGGCTTAAGCCACCAATGGCATCACTAATTAGTGACTGTCAGTGGGTTTCTATCACCCTCGGGTCTCCTGCCTCCAATGTGTTTGAAAAGTCTGCAGTTTTTTATTGCTTTGTTTTCCAGCTCATATCAGGTTAATCTAGTCTGTAAGAGGTGGGCAGACCTAGTCAGTCTGATTTTTTTGGCGTGGTGATATTGGGTAGGCTTCGTCTCATAAAACTAGCACTGAAAGCTTTTGTATTCCTTGGAGTTTGTGGAGACTGCAGAGCATATTAGTCAGATAAGAAGCATGATATGAAACCACCATCAGACAATCATTTATCTGCACAACAAGGTCATGTCTTCGTGCAGAGCAACACAGTACTCCAAAGAAGCTGTGAGTTCAATTGGTTTAATTAAAGAGATACTAAAACCTTTTGTTAAAATTAATTCCAAGTAGGGTGTATGTACAGAGCTGTAAATCAATTTTAAATCATCTGGAGTCATCCTGGATAAATAGGGTCTGAGTCTAGTTGCGCCACTTCCATAGCATTCCCAGAGCTCAGATTATATTTGGAAACATGGTTCATGAGGTTATTTAGCATCTTTGTTAATAAAAGTATTTAGGCAGCTTGCAAAGACAAAGAAGTCCTTCAGCTGTATGGATAGAATACTGGTTTTATTGACAGACAGGTCAGTTCCTTTATTGTATTTAAAATCTGGTTTCATCATTTCTTAGTATCTAGTGGCATATTCCAAAAGAAGACCAGGAAGAAATCAGAAGGTAATTCAATGTGCTCTTTTTAACTTCTGTCCAATCAACACATTATTTTTGTTCATGGCTTACTGTTTTCAGGTACCCACCTCTTATGCACATAGCCCCACTACACTGCTTATTGAATTAATAAAAAACTTATCATAAACCTATTCAACCAGTTCAGTATCTTTCTATTTCTGATCTCTATCTTGAATAATTAAATAATTGATATGCATCTATTCTGCAATCCTTTTCACAGTTCCGTTTTTACCTCTTTGTGTCTTCACTGAAGAAGGCTGCAAAATTTTTTGTATCACAATGTCATGAAGGAAATTCAAGGAGAACACAATTGTTTGAGGGGTGTAACTCCATTCCTGAACATAGGAGAAAGCAAAGTTCTCTGAAGTTTAATTAAGGAGTTATTTTGACAGCAGAAATGTGGGTAGCTTAATTACTAAGAAAAATAAAAGACACTTTTTAATGCCTGGTAACTTGAAAATCTACAAAAGCCATATATGTATATCTGTCATTCTTTTCTTCTATGCGAGTATATGTGACACTTCCAAATTGAACAAGACATATGCAGAAGAAGAAAAAATTTACTTCAACTCTATTTTCTGAAAGGCTAGCATTAAAGAAATAGGGTTTCATATTTGGATGAAGGACAGTTCTCCTTACACTGTGATCATTTGAGAGGAGAAATAACTTCCAGAGTTTCAGAGTCAGAAAATGGATACAGGACTCATTGCCATCAGTGGGAAACTTTTTTGTAGTAACAGTGATTCAGACAAATCAGTACATTAATGTTAATTAATATGGTAAAGTACCATATTAATTTCATTATAAAAATATGGTCTAGAAAAGAAAAATAGAATTAAATATAAATATAAATATTTTTCTGACTCTTACATAATTGTACTCCCCCTTCCCAACCTGACCTTTTTCTCTCAGGTATCTGCTCATGTGATAACCACCAGTTGTAGTGGTAATGGACAAGCTTGGTAATTGACCAAGCCTGGGACTAAGTCTGGACCTGGCCACACCTGGAGCCCCCTCTTAGAAAGGGTTTAGAATGCAAGGGCAACTATTCTAATCCTCATGTCTGAACTGGAGGTATTTTGTCGGACATATTTGTCTGACCCTGATGCACATTGCCAATGAATCTTGTGAAACCACTGTCACATTTACTACCAAACCTTGTTAAATCTCTGTTTTAATATCAATAAATATATTGCTACTTCTCTTTCATGAGGGAAGTGTGTCACTCCATCCAAGACAGGAAAAAATAATTTTTTTCCTTTTCAAAAGTAGATTCCTATACAGATTATGGATTTGATGTATACTCAGTCATATTCTGAAGGGATATGAAAGAAGGGAATATTAAATCTGATACCTTAATATTATGGTCTTAATTTCATCATTAAACCCTTTGGCAGAAAATAAGTGAATTAAGGCAATAAAGATGTAAGAATGAACCAAATAGATTTTTAAACCATGAAATCTGGATAAAATATTGTCAGATTTGTCAAGTGGCTGGACTACAGCTCTTAGTTGACATCTGAACTCTAGCTCCTCGTCAAAGAGATTTCAGGAAAAGCTAGGAATAACAGAGAACAAACTTCTCTGAAGCCAGATGTTAATTAAGGACAGTAATTAATTATTTTGAATAACAAGCTCAAAGTTCATCTAAGAACCAGTAACCAAAGAACATACAATAAATGAATTTATCGAATCAGAAAAGCTTAGTAAAATATACTGCAGTTGGAAAAGAGTCTATGTAAGTAGGAATGGTGATGAGGCCGGTAAGCTGACATATTGAATAAAACCAAAACAAAAGTAAAAAAAAAGCACAAACACACACAGGAAAAACCCCAAACAGTTGAAAGGCAGGAGCACAGTGGGACACATACAGCTTACATAAGCCAATATTTGATGGGTTAGTATCAATATTGTATAGTTTGAAGTAGCTTTCATCTCTGGAACACGTATCAAATAATGGAAGCTTCAAGTAGGAAAGTGCAGATCAAAAGGATAAGCCTATATTTCAATTAACTTGCTCTTATTAAAAAAAGAAGGCACTGATGTGTTTACATCTATATTAACTGCTTTATAACAGTCATGCATTCAGTTGCACATGTGTTTGTAAGACAGGGATAGTTAATACAACATGAGTAAAAATCAGAAAACCCTAGGGGAATTTGAGAAGCTTATGCTGATTCCATTTTACAGAGGTTAAGAACAAATAGTTTTCATGTTTAAAAGTTTAACTTTTTTATTCATCTCTATTCCACCCAGTCCAGTGAAAATTAATTTCTTTAAAAACAATGTTTACTATTTACATTGGCTTGCTAGTATTAAATATTCCAGTAATTTTTCCCAGTTTTTATAACCCTCAATCATAAGATACTCTGGCTTTTATCCAGATGAAAGATCTCTAAAACTGATAAACAATTGGTCTGTGATCCTCAAAGACAACCAGAATAAAAATATGGACAACCGACACAGGCAATCCCTTCACTTCATATGAAGTGTTCAGATTCAAAAAGAGATCATGGTTACTGTTTCTAACAACATCTATAAATCTAAGAGAATTAATATATAGTTGTCTTCATGCATCACAAGTGAGAAATCAGTTGTCAGCACAGTATGTGCTGTTTCCTTAGTACAACTTATCTAATGCCACATCACTTAAGGTCAAGGAAATTTAAAGGCTGTCCTGGAAATAACTGTGCTTATTTTCTTCAGAATTGCTGAAATGCAAAACCTGAGACAGCCACTGAAGAGATGTCCACATAAACAGTTGGCAGTGGGGGAAAACTATTTGTTTGTCTCTTTGTCTACTTATTTCTTACTTATTTAGGGGAAAATTATAAAGATGATTTCTGTAAAGGAAGGGAAACATACTAAAGCTTGAAATGTCAAATTACAAAAAGTTTGGAAGATTTATACTAGAAATCTCCTATTGTTCATCCAACTTAAAGTTTTCACTGTGTCCTGGGTTCGGCAGTAGCAGTCATTTTTCTCCTTCTTAGTAGCTGGTGCAGTACTATGGTTTCAACTTTTGGCCTGGGAACAGCACTGATAACACCAATGTTTTCAGTTGTTGCTCAGTAAGGCTTACTCTCACCAAAGACTTTGTGAGTCTCACATTCTGCCAGGGAGGAGGGGAAGCTGGGAGGAAGCAGAGACAGGACACCTGACCCAAACTAGCCAAAAGGGTATTCCATACCACAGCATGTCATGCTCACTATATAAACTGGGGGCAGTTACCCAGAAGGGATAGATCACTGCTGGTGTTGGGCTGGGTATCGGTCGGCAGGTGAGATCACTGCTGGTGTTGGGCTGGGTATTGGTCGGCAGGTGGTGAGCAGTTGTATTCTCTTCCCTTGCTATTTCCCTTACCATTATTATTATTGGTGGTAGCAGTAGTGATTTGTTTTATACCTTAGTTACTGGGCTGTCCTTATCTCAACCTGTGGGAGTTACATTCTTTTGATTCTCCTCCCCATCCTTCCAGGAGCAGGGGGAAGGAAGGGACGGGAGCGAGCGAGCAACTGCATGGCTGAATTGCCAGCTGGGTTTAAACCAAGACACACTGTTAGCTAACCATGTAGATACTTCTATATATTCTAATATTTTAAAAAATATTAGACCTGGGTGCTGTAGTGCAAGAAAATTATTGGCAAACTGGACTGAACTGAGCCACCAAGATGGTTAAGTAGGTGGAAAGTATGATGCAGTAAGACCTGCTGTGAGATCTGGGTTAATTCACTCTTTAGGAAAAAAAAGAAAAAAAACCTAAAAAAACCATGGGAGTGCCTTGCTGATGTCTTTAACAGTCAAACAGATGGTTATAGAAAAGACAGAGCTAATATCCACAGGTACACAGTGAAAGGACAATAGACAGTTGTCACTTTTATGTCAATTAAAACTGTAATTGGATTTTGGAAAAATAAATAAATGGCAGTGTGGCTGGTGAAGTACTGGAACAGTTTGCATAGGGGTATTGTGAAACCTCTTGGAGGTTTTTATAGACAGACTACACTGAAGACCCTGAACAAGTAAATTGGTCATGTTTAAACTGAAGGGTTGAAAAAGATGACCTCCATGGGACCCTTTCAAATGAAATTATTCCTTAAATTTATAATAGCGGACTTTCCCTCTGTGGAGAATTCACATCAGTTATAAGCTTTCAAACAATCAACACTTTTTTTCTGGAATAGTTGTCACCATGCAAATCACATCTAATGTTCTGATATTTATTGCTATCTTGCTTTATGTGGGCAATAAACCAGTACACTTTTGCCTTGCCCATTGTAATTACCCATGACCCAACAGATTTTATTATTTTATTTTTTTTTTTTTTTTAGCTTCAGGAAAGAAATAGGATGAAACAATATTGATTAGTTAGAAAGTAAAAATAAAATTAAACCTTCAGCACAATTCCTTCCATAAAGAAGTGTTTTAGAGAATTTTAACACCTGAACAAGGATATCTTATGGCCATTGGACCAGCATGAAATTTTGTTAGCTACATTGCTTTCATAAAACTGTAATATGAATTTCATCTTCCTCCCACAAAATTTGAGTCTGAGTGTGGTTTACAGCATATCAAGAGTTTTGATTAAATTCAAAATTTTAATAAAAAAATTATAATTAAATATAGAAGTAGTAAAGCAAAATGGGATGAAGTGCCAAAAGGTGTATATAAAGATATTGCACCTGGTTTCACCATCATGTCATTACTAAGAAAAAGTCAATTCCTTTCAGATATTTAAAAAAAGCATTTAGAGATTATGTATGTATATATTTATATAGGTTTAAGTAGATCAGGATTATATGACCCGAAGTTAATTTTTCTAGGCTTCTTCCAAACAGTTTTGTCTTGATTCCTCAGTTTTGGTTGCCTCTTATTCTCTTTGAACTACTGCTCTCTACTTCAACTTTTATCCTATTGCCTTCAAAGTCTGTAATAGGATTTTATGAAAGAAGCAAGTTAAAAGATTATGTTTTTGTTATAAGACTAATACTTCTATTGCCCCTTGATTTGTTGTCACTGAGAACTATTACATCACAATTTAGATAAACAATACAAAATTGCATTTTTTATGTATTTCATTCATTCCTCAGGTTAACAGTGAGTTATAGTAAGGCCATTTTTAACTTCTGCCAATAACTCAATTGCTTACACTGTCATGATCTGTCAGTTTTTCTACGCCTTCATATGGATAATTTTGTTTTTCTTGTGATGTCTTTTTATGCCACTTACATTAATTTTGAAACAATGAGGCAGTTCCACTTCCTAGTGCTGCAAACCTCATAGGAGCCATGATAAAAGAAATTTGTGTATGGGTTTTCATACCTTCTCTGGGTAATTTCTTCCATATTAGCTAGACTTGAACTATTTTAGCCCCTTGATTATCCATTTTATCTTCCCGCTAGCTTGTATGCTTCATTAAGGTACTTGACTGGAAAATTTTCTGGTCGACAAATTCAGACACAAGCCTAGGAATAACTTGAATTATGGCTCTCACTTGTAAACAGTTTGACTATGATCACTATGCAGTTAGAAGACTGGGATAATGCAGGCAAACCCAAACTCCTAGGAAGTGTCACTGTCTTTGAAATGTCTTCCTATAATAACTTAATAAGCATTTACATGTAGCATTATCTTTAGCTACATAAAAGGCTATGGGTTTTATACAAAACCTCTTGTGAACCACACCCAAAGCATTTCTAGGACAATATATGCCTGTTATAGCTGTCTTAGAAAACAAGGCTCTGGCAGTTCTGGAGGAAAGCTGCAAACATTTGTAAGGAGCTCGTGAGGGTACACAATTTTGTGTTAATTTTATACAATAAATGTTGACATATTTGGTCTTGCAACATCTGGATGTAACTGGCATTAACAAAACATATGATCAGAAAGTAAAAAAGAAAATCTGATAAAGTTCACTGTGAGGATCTGAAGCAGCTCTTTAGGACAAAAAGACAATCTTATAATTTGTGTAAGGAAATGTAATTTGTGTGACTCATCACTGAGAAGAAAGACCTAAGCATTTGTTTATAATAACCCTCAGACCAGAGATGCTGCTTTGTAGTTTTGAAGGTCCTGACTAATCTGATCCACAGGTTACCTCACAACTTAATCTCTCCAATGTTTTAGAGTAATTTGCCTTTCTGTTGCCATTAACCAGTATGAGGAATTTTGCAACTCACAGTCTCCTCAGGAATTGCTGTGAAACAGCCTGGTGGCAGAACTCTCCTGTGCAAATCTATGTATACACTTGTTTCAGGCTATACCACAGGAAAAGACAGTATTTACTGTTTAGCACTGAAGGCCATGGTTAGAAATGTATCACCTGAGTGCAGGGAGAAAAGAAGCATCAGTATCTGAAGAACTGAAGAGAAGCAATAGATAGGACTATGATAGTTCAACTATTTTGATTTAAAGGGATGATGTTTCTACCTAGTGGGTAATGCAGGTAGCAGTAGAGCAACCTTATATGCTGCCCCACTGTCACCATAGCCAAATGACCTGACAATATTGATTGAAACCTGGGCAAAGTTGACCTCAGGGGATCTGTCATTATCCACCCAAATCTATGTAGGAGCACCTTGGACAGGCATAGAGACTTTGAAGAGTTCAGGGTCACTGTAAGGTACATGGTATTTAGACACTAGCATCCAGCAAGTCACACAAAGCATATTTGGTCCAAGTTTTAAAATTTAAGCAAGTGTTCCTTATAATTAAAAATATGATTTATAAGGAATATTAACTATTCAAGAGTACTAACTGATAAGCAGCATACATGTAATTTAGCAGGAGTGATTTAACTATGCAATCAATAGAAACAGGTGTAAAACAGTTGAAAGATTTTAGCATTCTCTTTTCATTTGCCCTTCTCCCCTTTTCCTGCAATTTTCTCTGATGATATTCAACTTATAAAAACAATGCTATTGAGAAGTAAATGTAAACCAGATTAATTTCAGAATATTCAGTTTCAATCAGTCTGCTTTTTTGTACTGGTAGCTAGTGCTTGCTTTCATCTGGCAAATACATGTTCAGTCTTGTATCTGCATTTTTTTAATGATCATTATCTTCCCATTATCTGGATTACGAGTCCTTTATCCACACAAATGCAAAGCTTGCAGGCATAAAAATCATAGTTTGAGCTGTGTATGTAACAGCATTTTCTTGCTAAGAATACAAATTACTAATTCAAATCTGCTTGTAGTTTTGATTCCAGAAAATCCTTTCAGAAATTAAGGGAGATGCTGAAAAAAACCCACATTTAGACAAGGATTAGAAGCTGGCCTAAAGGTCAAGATAAACTTTATAGGGTTTCTTAATCTGACATAGCTCTTCCTTCTTCGGAGCTTATTTTAGTGCACTTTTCTGTTGCCATTTCCAGGCTTTCACACTGGAAACTTTTATTTATAAATTGAGCATGTTGAAGTGTGTTCCCATACATGTGTAAGCAATTGAGACATTCTTTCCCATCAGGATTTTGAATACAAATATATGGCCAAACAGGAGATAAATCAGATCTGATTCTCAAAAGACATTGTTCACAGAACACTTCTGAAGTGCTCATTCTGTGTTATTCAGCTCTGTCCATGAATCACTTGCTGATTAATCAGTTTTATCCAGTTATTTTCCTCTAGAACGGACACCAATTCAGACCACATTCAACAAACATTTCAATAGCAGTATTGAACCCAACCCTTTCCATCCTTTCCTTTCCATCATTTTCCTTAGTATTCCTTAGAATTTCAATCTATTCCCAATAATTTAGTTGAATTCTTCTGTATACTTAGTAGGAGTGAGGTGATTGAATAGGTGAATAAAGAGTGATTTCTGAGATAGTTCAAAATATAATTCTGCTGTAATGGGGGAGCCTTGAGCTAGTGTTCCCAGATTAAGCACTGGCAAAGATACATTACTCCTGTAGTAGATTTTTCTGAGAAGTTCTTCATATGGGACACAAATATAAACCCAAATATTTGGTGAAAAACTGTATTTTTTTTTTTTTTTTTTTCCTTCTGGTGCTGCATTCATTTTACATTTTCTCTTGGTTGAGAAAAAATATCAACACTTAAAATTCATCACTGCTCAAAAGCTATTCTCAGTTTTCTCCTAAGGAAGCCAATGTAATCCTGTTGAGTACTTTGGCAAACAAATTCACATATGTATATTCAATATGTGTTCAAAGTGGTACTAAAGGACAGAGCCTAAAATAAACAAAATATAACCCAAGCAACAATTTCCAACTACCCACTCTAAAAAGCCAGTAAGACCTAGGTGGTACTTTTAAACTCCATCTTTATGCTAATAATGCAAAGCATTGTTACATTACTAAAAGCTTGCCACTGTAATAATATTTCAAATTATTCCTTATTTGTATTCTTAATTTTTCCATAATTACCTTTCAAAAAATATTTTTAAAAAAACTACATAAGGAAGCCTAAAAATACTGAAGATGCCACATACCCAACACCAGCTGTCTAAAAAGTAAAATGTCCATACTCAAACTAGTCACAAATGTTTTTTCTGCATGCAATAGTAAGTGAGTATCTCTCTACCCCATCACTTTTGATGCTTAATGTAAAATAGGATAAAGTGCCCAAAGGAGAGTCAACTCCACAGGTGACAAAGAATGCCCAGAACCTTAGACCACCTGTTGAACTTCGAACACCTGCAGTTTGGTCAGATGAATCCCAGACTTACCTTACAGATTTACTGAGAATCAAGACTATTAACTCCTTACTACTTCAGAACAAAGTATCATGATTCTTTTATATTCCTGATACAACAATGCTAATGGGAATTTTGAGTGCACACAAAATACAGTCTTACAGCAGATTGGACATGTTGGAATTTGAGAAGACACATTTTCACTTCAAGTGAAAGAGCTGTGTGAAACACTGTTATGATGCTTTTGAAAAGAAACAATATTGTGCAATTACATGAAATCTTTTTAGATCTGCAATTTAGGCAATCACAACTTGACAACCTCTTCTTTCTGTTTTTTACCTTATATCTTCTAAGGCCAGACTGCTCTTGATATGAAGTGTTCAAGAAAGTACCCAGAATTTCTAAAGGAAAATGGTTTTATTTAAAAAAAATAAAAAATAAAAAACCTCCCATCTCTCCATTCTACAGATTAATCATATTAGCTTTTAATGTAAAGTCTCTAATATTAAAAAAAAAAAAGTTATGTTCATTACTCAGGATGTTTTCCAAAAAAAATGTAGAATATTCATTGAGATTTGTAAGTATTCGTAAGTATTTGTAAGTATTGTAACAGAATTATGTGAAGAACTAGGCTGACTGTGCCTCACTTACATTTTTGAATCCTTGGAACATGTCAATCAACTGATAAAAAATACTTTAGAATTGATTTGGCTTTTTGACCATATTCCACATTTTGTAAATTAAAAAAAAAAATAAATAAAAATAAAAACCAAACTAATATGTGGGTTTACAGCTGTGTTCATTTTACATTTGTCTAATCACTGATGGATATCAGTTTTCCTTTATAACATTACATTAGGATTTTGTGAAGCAGTAAAATTTAAATCATAAACATTCCCATTAGGCACTTGTATTTCTACAAGATTACCTACTACTGATCTGTGACTTTTTGTTGACTTTTAAAATTGTTTCAGAAATGCCATACAGGGGATATATTCTGACATTCATTCCAAACATGTCACTCAGTCTATAGGACTAAGTGTTGTCAAGATGATAGAAACATTATCCAGGACAGAAGGGACTGAAGAGGAAAGAAAAGATAAAGAAAGCAAGAAAACAAGCTATGGAGGTTGCAACGTTTTTTTTTTTCAGGAACAGCTTGTAGCAGTGTTTAGTTTGTGTTTCAAACCTCTTTTTAGTCCTTTTTTCTTTTTTTTTTCCCCTATAAAATATCTTTCTTCATAAGCAAAAGTAAAGAAAAGAGGCCTTACCCATAGAGGGATTGGTTGTATCCTTGCAGTTTTGGCTTTCAATCCCTCCTTCCTTTCGAAGTAAACCACTTGCCTGGTAGTGTCCAAAAAAATGTAGCAGTCTGACCTTCCCATGTTTTGTTGTTGTCCTTGCTCATGGTTCCTGTAGTATGACCATTTGCCCTTCTCTTTTCCAAGATCACTGGTCACTGCTGATCAGAATCATTGAAGATGATATTCAGACTTCAGGGATTTCTTACAGATTTTTTAGTAAGGAACTATTTGTCAGCATGTATAAATGGTACTGATGTTCCTATAGACAGGTTACTTGTTTGGCTTTCATCCTTCCAGCAGTATTTGAGTCTTTGGAGAAAAGTGTGTTATTTCCATCTCCTCCATGCTGTACAGAGCTGGGAATATTTTTGTTCCACATATCTCATCTCATTTTAAATGCATTCCCCAGCAGCGCAACAGGGGATATTTGTAGCATGCATTTGTAAAGCCAGCATTTAGAGTTTAAAAAACTATTTACTTTCAGAAATATAGCCTTTCTTGGTGTCTAGATGCTTTTTAAAATCAGGGCAAATAGAAAAAAGACAGCTTACACATAAAGCACATTAGAAAATACAGAAAGAGATAAAGGATTTTAAATGCCATATTCAATTTAAATTGAGGAAAAGCTATAGTAGTCCAGTTTTAGAAGTTTGGTGGTTGAATAAAAAAATGATCTTTTACCAGTTAGATACTCCCCAAGTTCCTTTGAAAATTATTGTACGAATTTTTAACAACTAAGAAATGTCAGAGCTCTCCTCAAGCCAAAAGTTTTACATCCACTAAAGATCTTTCCCTACCTGTTATGTAAAAGGCCAACTAATATCAGCTGTGCCTTGTGAGACTTCATTTACTTTAATGGATTTTGAGCATTCACGTTTGTTGCACAGATATCTCTTACAGAGCTCCCCAAATGGCCTTTACTTCTTAAAGATGTAATTCTGCCACCTATTATTACATATAGGACATGAGCTTTGGGAATCTGTACATAAGAGAGTTTAAACTTAGTATACTCACTAGTACATTAAGTTAATTTTCTAGTGCTGGAAAAATTATTTAGCCTGCTGCCAGGAGGACAGGGGAAGCAAAAACAAAACAAAAGCTAAAAATCTATCTACCTTACAACCATGAAGTCCTGAAGGCATATTCACATCTCATCTAAGGTGTGTTACTGCCCTGTAAAAAAGGGATCAGACAGTACTGGAAATTCATTGTTTTCATCCTTTTGATCAGTTTCAACATGCATCTGCAGGCATGAATTTGCATTACTGAAACTTTATATAAATCAGATCAGAAGCTGTTAACATTTCCCCTGTTAAGGTTAATGGGAGGTAGTACAAATAAATTTCTACAACTCTGCAGAATGCTTTAAGTGGGCTAATCCTAGACTTTTCCAGAAACAGTTTCCATAAGTAATCTTTAGTTCTCAGTAAGAACAGGTTTTTGGGATGAGATTTCTGAAAAGAAAAAAAAAAGAAAAAAAGCTCTGGTAAGCAGAAAATAAATGAAAATTATGAAAATTTAGGTGATGGGTTTATGGTGACATCGCAATGAAATAACTTTCTATAAACATGCTTGGAAAGTGGAAAGATCAAGACAGTGAAATGAGAGAGCAAATACTAAGCAGAATATGCTGTAACCCTGTGGACAGGCTGTCTGACAACAGACATTTTGTGACCAATCCAGAGACCTTGGTGTAGGGCAGCCTGCCTGAGAACAGAAATGGAGCTGAGATAAACTGAAGGTCATGGATTAGGGAGTAAAAGAAACACCACCTGTAAGAACTCAGAGGTAGGCGGAGGAGAGGGGGAGCTGGGAAGTTCTGGGACTTGAGTTCCCAGGACAGTGTTATCCAATCCTAGCATTGTTAAGGGTCAAGGTGCCAAATCCATGTACCTGTGCTAAGAATCTCTATATAAGGTTGACACTTTGTCTAATAAAATGGCATTTGCTTGATCACATTGATCGTCTCAGCTTTGTCCGTGACTCCCGCATCAACATAACCCCAAAACGTTTTGTGGGCACAGACAACTAATTTAATTGGAGCATGTGACACAAATACTATACCACTCTCTGTGAGATCTTAGAAATGGTATTTAAAGACTTTATTTTCATCACAATTTTTGTTTTATGTATCTCCCCAGTAATGTACTATTTTAGTGCCTAACATAAATGAGCAAGTTCTTTTTATATTCATCTTCAGTATCAGGTAGGCTACAGCCTTTAATAAATGTAATATTTATTTTAATTTTATACTTCTAAAGTACAGATGCCAAAGGAAGTTTTATGTGACTTGACAGCTACCTTCTGCATATTCAGGGCATTACAAAGACCTTCTAACAAATAAAATCCCTTTCAGATAGATTTAACTGTAAGTTATCAAGCTGTTTGGTCTTTAATGAATTAGATGTTTATTAAGTGTGAATAAATTAAATTATTTGCATCAATTTACATACCTATATTCTACTAACTGACAGATCTGAATTACTTATGATTCACAAAAGGGAAATTTGTTATTAGTGATAAGAGGATCATTTTTCAATAATCTTTTAAATTATGCAGAGAAATAATACTCTAAGCATTTTAATACATAACATGGATTTGCAAAAATATTTCAAATTAGTGGAAAATATTCTAAGCAACAAGCAGAAAAGCGTTATTAGATACACACATAAATACATGTATAATCAAAATCAAAGCTAGCTTCATAAACATGATTTTATACAAGACTAGCTTTGTTTGTCAGAAAAAATCATCCTCAGCTTTTTTTTTTTCTGACAGAAATAAAGACATATTTTTCCACATTTGGGAATCACTTCATTATAACAAATAGTAAACTCCGAGACTCTAATATAATAAAACTTTCTATCATTACACTAAAAATAGGATTTATTTTCCTTCCTTAACTAAGGTTTCAAAACAGGTAAAAAAGTAGGGCAGCTATAAAATGTAACAAAACTTTAATATCCTTATCAGGTTCAAAAATATTAGCTGAGGAATGTCATATATTAATATGGACTTATGTTTATAAAACAAGACTGTTGTTTAACCCTAGCCAGCAACTAAGCCTCACACAGCCACTCACTCACTCATTTCCTCTGGGGTAGGAGAGAGAATCAGAAGCGTCAAAGTGAGAAAGCCTGTGAGATATAGACAGTATAATAGATGAAGCAAAGGCTGCACATGCAAGCAAAATAAACCAAGGAATTTATTTACCACTTCCCACTGGCAGGCAGGTGCTCATGTCCATGAAAGCAGGGCTCCATCACAGGTAACTCTTAATTGGGAAGACAAATGCCATCACTCTGGACATTCCCTTCCCTTCTTCTTCCCCCAGCTTTATATGATGATTGTAACATAATATGGTATGCAATATCCCTTGGGTCAGTTGGGGTCAGCTGTCCTGGCTGTGTCCCCTTCCAACTCCCCATGCACCCCCTGCCTCCTTGCTGGTGGGGTAAGGTGAGAAGCAGAAAGAGCCTTGACTCTGTGCAAGCTCTGCTCAGCAATAACAAAAACATCCCTGTACTACCGACACTGTTGCCACATCTGAAATACAACCCCATGTTAGCTACTATGAAGAAAATCAACTCCATCCCAGCCAAAACCAACAAAAAGGCAAAAAATGTATGTTTGTTTTGTAAAAAAACATATGTTAAATATGTAATCGTGCTTCACAGTACACTGGGAGTTTAAAGTGAGTCTGAATCTCAGTTTAAGATAAAAAGCTAAATTTGACTCACCACTAATTACATATAAATGTAGCATTTCTGTTAATCAGTGTTAAAAGGGCATTATTTCTCCCATACTACTTAAAACGTCTGAAAAATTAATGTAAGTTTTATAATAACATCATGATGTATACTAGGGTAAGTAAGAACAGAATGTATCCTATTTTTTACTTCATCTAGGATTGAATATAAAGAAAATTCCTAGGGAGACATCTGGGTAGCTTAGAAGAAAATATATGGTCCTTTACTCTGTCATAACCTGGAGCACATCCTCCCCTTCTCTAATCTTGGTGCTCATATGCTGTTTCTTATAATTCCCCCTCACTCCTCACCACTGTGCAGCTTTTTACCCTCTTACAAATGCTTTCTCCGAGGAACTACCCTCACCTTGGCTGCAAGGGTTTCTCAGGCAACCTTACTCTGCAGTGGGTGGGTTGGATCTGGTGCCAGTACCTTGCCATCTACACTCAATGCATACACAAACACTGAGAAATACGGCATATTTTGTCACAAGATATACTACAATTCTGAGGTAGTAAAGTTTGTTAAATATGACACCTACAGTTTTCTCTTCCTCCCCTCCTCCACCAGCAGTTCACCCTGCCTGTAGGTGTCATTTCAGTCAGAAGACAAAGTGGTCAAAAAGCAAAAGATGCCTGATGATTCCCACTGGACTTTGGTCCCACAATCCATTACCTCAGCCCTCAGGCTGTTGAAACATTTCTCAGCATCTCTTCCACTCCTCCTTTTCCTCAATAGGAAGGAAGGATTTTGTTACATTTAAAGAGATGTTGAGAACAAGTATAATGAATTACCTGAAAAGATTTTCCCCAAATGTTGTCTGTTTGCTTTGGCCCACCACTTGACGTTAGTCATAATGATTAATCTCTAAGGACAAGAATAGAAAATAAGGTTCAATTCTTTCATACACACTGGAAGAATTACAGAATTACTGCTTAACAGGCTGATATTTTGCAATGTATGATATTTTAATCCTAGATGTTCAATTTTCATCTGCAGTTATATCTTATTATCTTAGAATGAAATTGTTAATTTCCATAAGAAATACTTTAAAAGTCCATACTCAGAGTAAAGTCATCCATTACCTTCAGGGTATGCTGTAAAAGGAAGCATCTTTCCCATATTGATTGGTTTCTTCAAGAATCTATTTGGTTTGTGACAAGATGTGTCCATTTGTTCTTGAGTGCTTAGGAGATATGTTTTATCTAAGTTTCAAAGTATCATCTTCTCTCTGGCTTCAGGGAACATAGGGAGAATCATCCTTTTCAAGTAAGTAAATACCTATTCTTTTACAAAATTACACTTTTTTTCTGCAGTATAAAAAGATGGAAGTAAATATGATCAATAACAATGTAGCAATTGTTCGTAAGTATTTTGATGTACCCACTGCCTGTTTTTTGAAATGCAAATGTTTATTAAATGGACTGGAAAACAAATGTATTTTCCTAAAATTTTGGAGATTGAATCTGTTAAAATTTTGACTTGGACTTCGGATCAGATTCTGGTATCAGTCCCATTAATAAGTACAAGTGTAACTAAAATTAAGATTCTTAAGAGTTGTTCTGTTTGACTGAAGTTGTTTGTTAAACCTCAGTTTCCCCTAGGAAGATAAATAAGTAATAACATTTGAATATCTAAGGCAGTTCTGTTCACTGATGGAATCTATACACTCTTCTCCAGTATTCTCACCTCTCTCTTTTGTTGTCAACTTGCTGTTCCCTGCCGTGTCTCTAGTTCACACATCCTGTCAGCTGGTTGATATAAACCTATGGTTTATTCAGAGGAATGTATTAACCTATAGGATGTGGTGAAGTGAGCCTGCTAAGCAAACCAAACAACTGCCCTCCCTTTCACTCACTTCCCTTTCCCTGTGGATGGTGAAACTTGTGAATCAAGGTAATGACAGCCAATTTCATAATAAAAGAAAAAGCTGTTGTCACAAGCAAAACAAAAAGAGAAATTCATTCACTACTGCCCATCAGTAGGCAGATATCCAGGTACTGGAAAGTGAGACTTCCAAATGCAGTTGCTTGCATGGTCTAGGTCTAGTCAAGTATTTACAAAATAAAATTCATAAAGGTTTTATGTCAAGATCTTACCCAGCACTCAAGAATTAACAAAGGAACCTGTACTAGTCCTTGACTATCCCATCTTGGAAAAAAATATATTTTGACTCCAGGCTGGATAATTAATTTAATTCAGAGTGCAATCAGGCAATTTGTTTACACACTGAACACTACATAATGCAATAAAACACACACAGGTGGCAAAAATCCCCTCCAAAATAACAATAAAAAGTCCCAACCACATTCCACTATCTTTTCAAGCAGCACACAGGCAGCACAACACAATTGCACAAAGTATTCATGTCTCTGGGGATTCTTTTGCAAATGCCTCTAAAGGCTTAGCAAACCGTGCTTTAAAGTAATTCTGATTCTTTGCCTCACAGATATTCAGATGGTTATTTCAGAAGTTAACTTGCCAGATGATCCAATACCTTTGTCCTGTTTTTAGGATCCTCATCCTTATATAATATATAGTCTAAACTAATTCATAGCCATTTATCAAGTAGCAATATTATTCTTAAAACTGAAGCACTTTTGTTCCTTTATATATTTACTCTTACTATAATTATAAAAAGTAATTTTCTTTTAACCTTCCCAAGCTAAGCTAGACAGAGCTGTCCTTAATCTTTATTTTCTAAGGTGAATATTCTGAATATTCCATTCCTTTAATCATGTCTTTACTTTGAATCTGATCCAATTTAAGTTAGTCATTCTTGAGAGACGTGATTCGAGATGTACACTATATTCCAGATGAAGCCCTGCAGATGCCTTATGTAGTGGTGTTTACATTCTCCTTTCTCTTAGAGAAGCCTGTCACTCAGTGCATTCTACAGTAGTGATACCTGTGTTTCATAGCTACATCAGTTCATGCTCAAATCCAACAAATATACCCAGATATTTTTACTCATTTCATCACATCAAATTGACAAAGTCCCTTTTGCAGCAAATTTTTGTTATTAATTCTTGAAAATATTCCTCTGAATTTTGAAGTATTAAATTGCCACCCATTTTTGTGATTTCTCTCTTAGGACGACCACATTCTCTTGATGAAGTCTCAGTACTTTGTTGCTTAGACATTTCTCAATTGTACCTCTTAATGTCATAAACAAATACAGAATATGATCAGTCCCAACACTGATGCTTGAGAAGTATCTGTACTGATTTTTCTCCTGCCTCTCTAGCTGTTTTGACTATAGCTGACGATGGTCTCCCTCCTAACAAGTTTCTTTCACATCTTGTGTTAATAACTGCCATCACCATGTTCAATACTAATTTTCTTTCAAGAAATCTTATCAAACGTTTAGCTTCAAACTGAATAGAGTAGCTTTATTTTATTAGCTTCTCTAGAAAGTCAGATATCTAAAAAGTTATTAAGTTAGTCTGACACAATCTGCATGAGATAAAACCATGTTTCAATGTAAATTCCATTTACCCCTATGCCCCTAATTAGTTCTTGTTTAAAATCTGCTCTAATGCTTTGCACAGTATTACAGTCAAACTAGCTGCTTGGATTGTGTTCTTTCTCCACTGCTTTTTATCTTGATATTATATTTGTTCTTCTCAAAATTTATTAGTACCAGATTTACAGATTAATTTTAAACGGATTCTACTAGAATTACAATACCATGTGTTAATTCCTTCAGTTGGCTTCTACAGATGTTATCAAGCTCTTTAATTCTTTCACACTAGAGGTAATTTCCATACTTTGTGCCATGAAGCAGATAGTGAAAATTGCCTTCACAGTGACCTCAAATTGAAAAAAACCCCACATATATACATATACACACACACAAACCCCAAAACAAAACACCAAGGGTAGTTTTAATTAAAATTTTTGACCATATCTAGATCTTTTTTTGCTGCCTTCTAATTTCAAGTATACAGAAGCCTCCTTCTTTTCTAGTTTCCTCTATTTACATAAGAAAATGTATAAAGATTAGTGTGTAAAAAAAAGTAATTTGTATATTTTAGGCTCTGATGTAAGGTAAGGCCTTAAAAATATTTATAGTCTTTACCTCTTTAACCCCTGAAACATTGCCTTTGTCCTTATGAATCCCTTTTCCTACATTCTTGTTGTCTCCGTTCTTTTTAGGGAATCTCTCTTACCCTTTATGTCTCCAATCTTCTTATTAAATAATTTTTCACATGATTGTTCATATTGAAAAGCCCTTTCATACAAGCATTTACTTTTCTCTTTGAATATAAGCTCCAATTGTGTTGGCACATTTTACTTAAATGTAAAGTAAGAGTTCCTCCAGGTCTTCTCTGAATTCAAATCTTTAATTTTCCCAAACCAATCAGTCTAATTTATTTGCCCAGCATCCCAAAGTCTGACTTTCTAAAATCCCAAGGAACATTTATAGACTTATTTTATGTTCATCTTAAAACTTAACATCAACTGAATCTGTGATTGCTGAATCACATTTGATTTACTGCAAGGCCAGTGTTCCAACAAACAGCTTCCTAATGATGGCATGATTGTCCAGTTATAGCTTAATAATATATTAACTGAATTCCTCACATTCATCTTAGTTGTACCATTTGTACAATTGTACAGTTTGTTTCTATCTCTATCATAACTGAAATTAAGCAATGTAACTTTTGAATTTTTGTAATATTGCTCCATTTATCTTTGATGCTGCTTAATTTTAAGCACTCTCTACAGCAGGACAGCTCTGATTATTTCAGTGAATCCCACTGGGATCTCCAGAGGATAGCTCACTGTATTCTCAAACAATGCACACATTTTCCACCCTCAGACAATTATGAATGATGTATGTTAACTTATATTCTCAGTTCAGTTTTATTCTAGAAAAAACCCATTCTCATGGGTAGCCAGAGTGAACTTGCCTTAAATGAGCAACTGTTTAGGTTTAGTATAAAAGCACTTTAGGATTCCTTCCTTCAGATTTTTAGTTTTAATAAAACTCTTAAAACAAAAAATGCTCATTACTTTTTAGTATAAAGAACAGTATCAAAAATCTTTTATTTTTCTTACAACCTAAATATAAAACTCTCACAAGATATTTAATGTATAAATAAAAAAGAGCAACTTTCTCCTACCTTCTGATAGATATAAATAGCATTAAAATTAAAAGTGACTGCAGTCACTGAAGATCTCAGTCAAGAAATTCTTCAGAATATATAAAAAGAAATGAGGTTTTCTTCATCAGATGCAGTCACAAAAATCATGTGGGAGCTGCAGATTAATGAAATTATATGGTAATTCAGGTTTGAAGAGACCTTAAGAGGTCTCGGATCCAGCTTCTTGTTCAAAGTAGATTGCTTAGGGGTTTATCCAGGAGGGTCTTGGAAACTTCCAGGATGTACTCTGGACAGTCTCCTCCACTGCTGGGCTGTTGTCTTGGTGAATAAGTTGTTTCTTACATTAAATTTTATCCTTTTTTATTTCAACAGTTCCTTTTAAACAGTGTGGATCAGTATTTTTACTTTGATCAGTTCCTGGCATACACACAACAAACACATTATTTCCAAATTATGAGCATACATTTTTACACAGTATTATTTGCATACAAGCCTGCTACACAGCCTTGGGCAGCGGGGTTTCTGAACAGAGCCACTTGGGACATTAATTTTCTTTTTCTTGGTTCATAGGTACATGATTATTTTGCCTTCCCACAGCCTGCATAAACTTTAAACAGAATGATTGAAAAAAACAAAACCTAAAAATAGCTCACAAGAAAATTACAAAAACCAAACCAAAATCCTAACTTTAGCAGTTGCTTGTGATACCTGTACCTGCTCATTTTATTTCTTCTACCACTTTGTTAGGACAGGAGCAAGGAAATTCCTACATAAGCCTCAAAACCAAGTTTGCAAGTCCCTGCAAATTCAGTGTAGAACATAAAAAATTCAGAGTGATTTTGTGTTTGAGGTAGTAATATATTGGTCTGCTTGGTTTCCCACTTACAGTCAACATTAAGAACCTGCATGATATTCTTAGACCATTAGAACAAGAATGCATTAAATATTTCAAATGCTCAGTATTCAGCAAGGCTTTCATTTTGCAGTATCACTTATTTCATTTTACCTTAACTGTTAAGATTGTTTTTCTAAAGAAAGCTTTCCATTTGATAATCTTTTAGATGGTGATAAAGATGGCAATAACTTCTCTTTTTATGAAAACAAGAAAGTGTTATAGTAGAAAATCTTACAATATAGGTGTGGAAAGGTCAACTGATTTCTGCTCTGAAACAGAATAATTTTTACTCAATGGTTAACTGAGAAGGTCAAAAGATGCTTTTATTGCTGTCTTTGTTGAAGTCAGATCTTCCTTCACTCAAGATAGAAGATAGAAGATGACAAATTACACAAAAGGTTGGACAAAAGAACAACTTGCACAACAGGCAGTCTGAGCTGCTCCTTTAAGACACTCCAAACTTGTAAAAACATTGGGTTGTGTAAGAGATGGCTTTTTAACTGCTCTTTCCCTGTGGCTCATAGCAGCACTGTGATAAAGATAGTCTTGGTTCACTAAACTGGCTTTCTTTGTCAAAGGCAAAAAAGACAGACATATGAAAGAAAAAAAAAAAAAAAAAGAGAAAGAAAGCACATAAAATGTTTCTAGCATTTTGCAGCCATTTTTTACACTCTAGAGTATGTCCAAGATTTTTCCAGAGTGAAGACAACAACATAGTAAGAATACTGTGCCTCTGCTTTTATTAAGAACGTTTGGTGCTAAAGATCAAATAATTGAGACGGGTGAGTAAGTGGAGATTTGAAAGGCTTGAATTTGCTGCCAGATTTCCCATGAAGACACTCTTAAGACTTCATAAATGAGCAATAGATTTAAAAGCTCAGCTGCTCAGTATTTTATTGAAAGTGCATTCTGGAGAAATTTTTAACTTATCACTTTAGGTGCATTGATCTTTGCTTCCCTATTTCTCCTATGTATGATACATGGTTTCAGCTTAGCCCTTTTTAATTAAACAGATTTTTTATTGTTCCTATTCACAGTAATTCAATCTTTGCTATTAAAATTTATTTTAATATGCAAAACTAAGGTTTTGTTACTGTGACTTGTAATCCTCTTCTTTATCTTTACAAACATTCACATAGGAATATTCACATCTGTTGTAAAAAGCAAATAAATTTTACTTTTCTTGTGTTATACTAACTGAACTGAAAAAGCTAGAAATGCAAAACAAAAGTATCAGTGACAAATTAACATAAGAGAGAAAAAGAAGAAATGCTGTATGCATTTAGTAAACTGTGTGAAGCAGTGGAATGCTAGCCTATTAGCTAGAAGTTGACTAGTTTGGTTTAAATCCTTATGGAGGTAAAGGAAAATTCATAGAGGATTAAATTAATAAACAATGGAAAGAGTGTCATTTGAATGTTTTTTTATAGATTTCTCAAACACAACTAATGTCATTATATGAAAAGATTAAAAATTTGTAACTGAAAACATATCAAACTAAAGCTTTTAGAATATATTCAGTATTATACATATATTTCATATGCACGAGGAAAATTAATGTAAATATCAATGAATCATTATTCCTGTAAATATCAATGAATCAATAAATCTCACCTCTGTGCCTGGCAAAATCTTGCAGAAGATTCTCCTGGAAGGCATGCTAAGAAGCATGAAAAACAAGGTACTTGGCTTCACTTAGTGGAAATCCTGCCTGACCAATTTGGTGGCCTTTTATGATGGGACTACAGAACTGATGGAAGGGGTAGAGCAGTTGATGTCACCTACCTGGACTTGTGCAAAGCATTCCACACTGTCCCACACGGCATCCTTGTCTCTGAATTGGAGAGACATCAATTTGATAGATGGACCACTCAGTGGATAAAGAACTGGTTGGATGGCTGCACACACGAAGAGTTGTGGTCAGTGGCTCAGTGTCCAGTAGGAAACCAGCAATGAGTTGTTCCTCTCAGGGATCTGTGTTGGGACCAGTCTTGTCCAACATCTTTGCTGGTGACATGGACAGTGGAATTGAGTGCGCCCTCAGCATGTTTGCCGATGACACCAAGCTGTGTGGTTCAGTGGATATGCTGGAGGGAAGGAATGCCATCCAGAGGGACTTTGACACACTTAAGAGGTGGGCTGATGCCAACCTCATGAAGTCCTACACCTGGATTGAAGCAATTGCAGGCACAGCTACAGGTTGGGCAGAGAGGAGATTCAGAGCAGCCCTGTGGAGAAGGACTTGGGGGTGGTGCTTGATGAGAAAATGAACATGAGCTGGCTTCAGTGTGCTCTTGCAGCCCAGAAAGCCAAACGTATCCTGGGCTGCATCCAAAGGAGCGTGACCAGCAGGTCAAAGGAGGTGATCCTGCCCCTCTGCTCTGTTCCTGTGAGACCTCACTTGGAGTACTGTGTGCAGTTCTGGTGTCCTCAACATGGAGGGCACCATGGAGCTGTTGGAACAAGTCCAGAGGAGGGCCATGAGGATGATTGGGGGACTGGAGCATCTCCCATACGAAGACAGGCTTACAAAGTTGGGACTGTTCAGCCTGGAGAAGAGAAGACTGCGTGGAGACCTCATACCAGCCTTCCGGTATCTGAAGACGGCCTCTAGGGATGCTGGGGAAGGCCTCTTCATTAGGGACTGTAGTGATAGGACAAGGCGTAATGGGTTCAAACTTAAACAGGAGAGGTTTAGATTGGAAATAAGGAAGAAATTCTTTCCTGTTAGTGTGGTGAGGCACTGTAATGGGTTGTCCAAGGAAGTTGTGAATGCTCCATCCTTGGCGGTGTTCAGGGTCAGGTTGGACAGAGTCTTGGGTAACATTTTTTAGTGTGAGGTGTCCCTGGTTATGGCGGAGGGTTGGAACTAGATGATCTTAAGGTCCTTTCCAAGCCTAACTATTCTATGATTCTGTGAACATAGCAGTCAAATAGTTTGCAAAACTGTTAGTGGACAGTTCACACAATACCTTACCATTTCTGCTACGGTCTTACTACTATTGACATTGTACCTGTGAATGTTCAGCAGTTGTATCAATCTAGACATTAAGTTTATATCTGTAATGCTTTCAGATAATGTGAAGTCTTATTTGAAAGATAAATATGGCAAAGGACAGCTAAAAGAGATCTTGTGTCAGAGAAGCCAGGAAAACATGTTGACTGGCTAGTGGCTCAGCCACTGGGTCTACAATTAACCTTTAAAGTTGTCAGTGAATTAACATATTCTAAACAAAGTAACAGATGGGCAGAATTAAACAGAATTCCTATGATTTATGTAGCCATATCTCCCAAACTCACCTGTGGAAAAAAAATGCCTTTAAAAATGTAATCAAATACAGTATTATGTTTCTGGGAGAGAGAAATGTTGATCCATGGGAAAACATTAGCAATAAATCACAAATGTTAAGAAATCTTTGCAAAACCTCAGAGTGCTGTAGTTAAAAATCATTTAACATGTTTATTGGGTTGGTGAAAAGGATGTGTAGCAAGTAGGAATACTGAGGTGATTTTTCTCTTCACACACTTCTGGTGAAATTGATCCTGAAACAAACAAACAAAAATACTGCATACAGTTGTCGTGTTCGTTTATTATAGCTGAAATACGGGACAACGTTTAGGAAACCTTCAAGCCATAGTACCACTGCAATGCTTTAAGATATGAAAGAAATGCCACTCATAATTATCTTGTCATGCTTACACTATGCTTAGACACTATTGAGCTCAGATGATCCAAGTAAATATTCCAAGCTTCCATGCTGCATGGTTGCACAGCTGCTGAAACCAGTGTGCTGCAAACGTCACATGAGTAGACAGAGGGGTAAATAGCCAAGTGATAATGCCAGGTAGAAGTCCGTGCTCCCACTGACATGTAGCTTCTAATACCTGTATTAGCTAGCTAATAAGTAATTTGTGTATGACTGAGAGGTAATGAGTCTGGCGTAAGCTGGTATCACTGGTGTTAGAGTAATATTAAATTGGCATATAGGAACAGTCAGTGGTGATAGCTTCAAGTAGTTCCCAGCAGTATAAGTTAGGTTAAAAAGTAGAAAATATGTTTCTTTTCACTGTTGGAAAACAATATAATATTTTTGATGATAGCAGGTAATCCAGTACTAACATCCTTCCAACATCATGTGTCCTGGGTTCAGCAGTTGCAGTCAGTTTTTCTTCTCTTTAATAGCTGGTGTTTTGACTTAACCAGGGAACAAAGCTGATAAGGCCGATGTTTTTGGTTGTTGCTGAGCAATGTTTGCCCTGACCAAGGACTTTCTGAGCCTCATGCTCTGCCGGGGAGAAGGGGGGGCCGGGAGGAAGGAGGTACAGAACCCAAACTGACCAAAGAGGTATTCAATACCATAGCACGTCATGCCCAGGGGGTAACTGGGAGTTACCCGGAAGGAGAGGGAACTTCCCGGTCAGGCTCGTTTTTGGCGGGTGGTATCGTACCCTCTTCCCTTGTTTTTCTTATAGTTATTATTATTGGTGATAGCAATAGTGATTTGTGTTATACCTTAGTTACTGGATTGTTGTTATCTAAACATATGGGAGTTGCATTCCTTTGGCTCCCCTCCCCCCCCTACCCCTCCAGGAATGGGGAGGAAAGAGGGGAGGGCAAGAAGGGGGGGGGGTTGAGTAAGTGAACGTGCTGCCTAGCTGGGTTTAAACTACAACATCATGCTACACAAACATGATAACACAACAGTCCAACTGCAAGGTAAGAGAACACATGCAAAAGTATTGTCAAGACACAATGTCACTTGAAACTAGCTATGTCTAAATAACTGAAGTATAATGCTAAAAAAGTCAGAAATATATGCAGTAATAAGAAAAGGATTAAAATATTAGTGTATTGCAAGGGATGAAGTTGTAGAGTATAGCATTATTTTTGAACGAATAAACATGTAATTAGTGTTTGTTACTTTATAATTTATGATGTGCTGAAGAACCAAAATTCTTTCTTCTGGCAACAGAAAAAAATATTTATGTAAATTATACATGAGTTACAGCCAAATGACATTCATAACACCATAGGAGAATCAGGGTTAGCTATTCTTTAGAATCAAGAAGTATATCAAATAACCTCTGCAATATTGATATATTCATCCTTTACATGAGATCAAACAGTCTGATACTTTTTTACTATTATAGACACTTGAAAGTTTTTATCTCTGATTTGTAGATATGCAGGAGCTCTGTGTGGGAAATATCAGCTATATGGCTATGTAAATGACTGTATGCCTTCTTGCGTTTATATAATCTAGAGTCTTAACTTGCTTAAACGTACTGCTTTCCTCAAGAGTGCTCTGTTTAGGTGTTCAGCTGTACTAGGCAGATGAGATGTTCTGATGCACTCTGTCCATGCAGAGCAGACACAAGTGAAACACTTCAAAAAGGTGTGCTACATACAGGCCTTTGAGCCTGTTTTCAAAAAGCAGTTTGCACTTCAGTGCTGGCTGGCACATACCAGCTGGAACACAAAAGTCCCTGGGGAGGCACAGGGAACTATAGAGCTCTTGCTCCTTTACTAACTAGAGTACTCACATAACATGGAGTTTCTGGAGTGTTAGTATGTCCAGGAGTCAATAATTCAGCCACAATACTCAAGCAGACTCAGCATACACCTTTCTGTTTGCAAAGGATGGGATCTGTATTTCTCTTGGAATACAGACTTGATTAAGGTTCAAACTTTTTAAGCATGCATTCAGACTAGGTAGGAATCTCAACCTCTATTACCAGAAAAAGGTCAGGTACACAGAGTGCTTCTGTCAGTCTAAGCAGGTAGAAGAGCTAAGGCACAGATAAGGCCAAACATGCTTCAACCCAGCCCACAATACTTTTATTCCAAGGTAAATTCTTTTTAAGCCTGCTGGAGATAAACTGAGCTACAACCAGGCTCAAAGCACATCATGAGCAGAAAATATGTAGACTTAATGTGTGTTCCTTTTACCAGGATCTCATATGCCATGGTAGTGCCATGATAAAGCACCATCAAGACATTTCCAACCATGAGTAAATATGTGCTGCTCCACAGTGGGGGAAAAAGAAAGTTGCAAGATATGATAAATAAAACTCCCCATTTCGGCCCAAATATAAATTATTCCTCTCGCTTGAGACAACTGTTTATGTTAGAGGGCTAATCTGACCATTATGTCACATAATGCAGAAAAAGTGAAGAATGAATGAATGAATGTGAATAACAATAAAGAAGCAGAGAAAAAGGAAAACAAAAAGGAAAACAAAAGGAAAAAGGAAAACAAAAAGTTCTTTCAGTGATGTTCAGTGATAGGACAAGGGGCAATGGGTGTAAACTGGAGCATAGGAGGTTCCATGTGAACATTAGGAAAAACTTCTTTACTATGAGAGTGACAGAGCACTGGAACAGATTGCCCAGGGGGGTTGTGGAATCTCCTATGTTGGAGATATTCAAGGCCCACCTGGACAAGTTCCTGTGTGATGTAATTTAGGTTACCCTGCTCTTGCAGGGGGGTTGGACTAGATGATCTTTCGAGGTCCCTTCCAACCCTTAGGATTCTGTGATTCTGTGAAAAGAGAATTAAGAGAATAACATTATTCCTAACTATAAGTTCGTGCCAATTTGTCATTCAAAATTCATATTGCCGTAAGGTGACAACTCAGACGTTACTACTCTAGAGCAGAAGGAATTAACACAGTTTATGGACATACTCTTCAGCCAGATAGCAGCATAGAGCAAACAAAAGGCATATTTACCGTATTTTCTATTAAATCTTTTAGAGGACAGGTGTAAATACTGTTTACATCATCACATGCATTGAAAAAAGGGGCAAACAACATTACAACGAAATGAGCATATTTCCATTAATTGTTCCTTATTTTTGTCCTACAGATTTTTTCCCCCAAAATGTCATTTGGGCAGAATTTCTCCTTTTTAAGTAGTGAATTCTACAATGCAAATGAAGTCTTCTAGGACACTGCATCTTGCATTGATTTCCACTATAGTATGTAATGTAATTCAAGATACACCTTTAATATTTAAACTGGCTAATGTAACTGAATAGATTCACAGTTCTGGAAGAATTTAAAATGACATATTGAAAGAAGCTTTTAAAATTATTTAAAGTTTTAGTTGCATTTTAACTACTATATTCCTTATGCTTCCTGGTATAGAAATTGAAAGTACTATTCCTGTTTGGATTAAAACATTTTCCATGCAGAAAATAATTTACTGATTTAAACAAAAGGGAGGGGAAGCTGGGAAGACAGACACTGGGTGCTAAATATTTGGAAAAATAGATTGAAAATAATGAATAAAAGAAGAAAGAAAAGAATTTAAAAAGCTCATTGATCTGAAAGAAAAAGCATCAGAGGCAATGTAGTTTCCCAGGTTTTCCAGAAAATCATTATTTCACACCTCTTCACATTAAGAATGAACATCAGACTTGATTCAAGTCAGTAGATGAAAATTTAAGGTGCATGAAATACAGGGCATCTTGGATGCTCATAAGTGGTTTTTTTCTAACCAAAAAACTACATGTAGAAAGATAGATCATGAACTGAATACTTTGATACTTCCAGACAGAATAAGTATGCAACCATCTCAGGCCAGGCCAGAGATCACCTTTGTTATTTACTTTGTGAAATGGGATTTTAAGAAACTTTCTCTTTCAAACATTGTAATGCTGAGTATGTGTGGTGTGAAGGTGAGGTCCAAAACTTCCGAAGTCTATCAATACACACGTGTACAAATATACCATGTTTGTTGGAGAGAAAAGTGTGTCAAATTCACATTACATTAGTTTGATTTCACTTATACCAAACTGCAAGTCTGGTGCATTTACAGTTAAAACAATGACCTAATTCAGGACTTCAACACTGATCAAGTAGCAACAGCAGATTTTAAAGTTTTTTAAATAGGAAATTCTGATCTACAATATAAGACTAAAAAAGCTGTGGGATTTTTATATGGATACTTAAAGATAGCAGTTAGAGGCAAATTATATAATATGGCAAAGAATAATTTGTATTAACCTTACCTGGGTATTTCCCAGTTTTCCTCTTGCAAATTCTGACATTCTATATCAGTAGGGGAGACTTCACAGTCTGTACAAAATCATCTAATGACGACTGTATGATTCCTAATGTGCCCCTGCTTCATAAAAGTATTATCAACACCTCAGTCTTTCTTTGTGGTCACCATAACACAAGCCAGGAACATTCGTAAGCATCTGAAACTTATAAGAACCTCATCTTTTTGAACTGTTTCTAGTAGGTTGTATTATTTGGAAAAGCAGAATATTGTTTGGAAAATCACGGAGATTATCTCTTAAATGGCAGTTCTCAGAACTACTAAATTCATTTGGTGAAAAAAGGGGGAAAGCTAGGAAAAAAGAAAAGGGAAAATAAAGCAAATTATAAGTAACTTTGTTTATAAGAATTAGCAAAGATATCTTGGAAGGAAAGAAATTGTCCAACTAGCTAAATCAAATTAAAATTCAGAATATACCAAACCAGATGAAACTAAAAATCAAACAATTATAACATTCAGATAGAACTATACTACGTAACAAGTTTACTCAGTTCTTCAGTCTACTTCCCCTTAGAGTAGAAAAAACCATAAACCATATATGCAGTGGGCATTCATAATATTATGGAACTTCACAGAAGTCTTAAATCTAACTATTTAAATACATATTAAGAGCATTTTCTTTTCTGAATGGTATTTTTTACATATTATATCTACTATATCACCTTCACTTGAAAATACAGTGAAATATAAGATGTGAGATGTTATGGCCTGATATGCTGCCATTTGCTCCGTGAAGTGTTATCATAATTTAGAAAAACCTTTGGTACAAGCCATAACTTATTAAAGTTCATTTAGCATGATTGGGACTGGGTGTCCCGGTCCCGGTCGTCGGGTCTGAGGAAAGCTGATCTTTACTGTTCACAAGAGAAACCACAGGCCCTCTAGAGGCTGAAAAACGAAACAACAATTAATTTTATTGCAAACTTCCCTAAAACTGCGTCAGGAGCAACAAAAATTTTGGCAGGTTCTTATTCTTATAAAAGATACAAAGTAGAGAAGGAAAGAAAACAGAGAAATAGGATTACTACCTTATGGATTCAGCGGCGTCTTCTCAGTCAGCGAGTAGAAATTTTTTCAGCTGCGGTCCTTGCAACCAGCTACCCTGCTGAGAAGCAGGATGGAAACATTCACAGCACGGCTGCAGAACGGCTGCCTCTTTATAAGGTCAGTCTCTCTTGGCCCCCTCCCACAAGTGAGGCTCATTCACAGGAGATCTGAGAGCCCCAGACCCAGTTTACTCTGCGCTCTAGCAGACTCCGCAGTGTCTGTACTGCTGTCTCCGGGCAGTTTCGTTGCCGGGCAGTTTGTTGCCGGGCAATTGATCTTCGCGGCCTCAGGGCAAAGAACACAGGAAAGCATCCCACATCTTCGGGGAGCAGGATCCTGCTCTGCCTCCGGCTGTTTGCTCAGCGACACCGAACTGTCAGTTCCTTCTGCCTTTTGAACTGTTTTGAGACAAACACTAAAGGGTCTCTTGACCATCACAGTGGGCTCATTCATAACTGAGTTGAGAACAGCCACAAAGAACTGCTCTTTGAAAAATGTCCTTCGACCTTAAACTCTTGATGGCTCCCTCACTTTCAAATTTCGTCACCTTAGTTGTTTTCAGAAGCAGATACATTGGGTTACTGCCTCCAAACCTTGGGGTCAGAGCGAGTTCTCATTTATCTGCTGTACCTGCCACCTTTTGCTAGTCCAAATACTGTACTAAAATAAAGCAAGCTTGTTTCTTTGTGCATAATTGCTTCTGAAACTTTAAACTCCAGTAATTACTACAGATAGACAGACCAAGATTTGTGCTCTCCACTTTTAGTATCTGTCACACTTTTAATCACACAATGGAATATGAGTGAGATTTCACAAACTGTTACCTCTGCTGTCTGTTTCATCTTGCATACAGACCTAACACCCAGAAAAGAGCATAACAAATTTTAAATGGGAATTATTTTCTTACCAGATAAGCTCCACAAACTCATCAGGGGAATTCTTTAATAAATATGTATCTGAGATGTTTCGTGGGTGGTTTGCTTTCCTGTTTATGAAGGTTATTACTACTTTGCATATTTTTCATGGAAGAGGCACTTTGTCTAGCAAACAAGTGGAAGTGGAAACCTTACAGACTTAGTAAGAGCTCATTCTGTGTTGATCTTAGTACAGGCTGAACAGATTGATGTGGAATTTTTTTTTTTTTTTTTTTTTTAAAGTGACCAATGATTTTTTTTTCTTTTATAATT
>NDXB01021020.1:57874-86262 GCA_002631895.1 Agapornis roseicollis
TTTTTTTTTTTTTTTTTTTAAATCGACTTTGGTAAAAACTATTTCCCTGTAGGTCACAGATCAGTTAATAGGTTGCTTCTGTTATAGAAGGGCTTGCTGGAGACTCTGATACCCTGAGATATATCATAGCTTACACTGTCACCACTGAAATAAAAATAGAACAATATAATTTTCTTTTGATCAAGAAAAAAGAAACAACACAGAAAAGGAAGGAAACAATAAAAACTATGTTTAAGTAGGAAGGAATTAAAATGTGTAAATAGGTATAGACATATGATCAAGGAGAATCATACATATAACTGCTAAAAATATAAGCCAATGTGCATAAAAATCTTTCTAATCTAAATAAGATGTGTATGTATGTACAAATGTATGTGCATACATGTGTAGCTGAGAATTTCAAGAATCAGGAGAAATTTCTGTAAGTGGAAAGATCTGCATAAGAAATTTATTAATAATTCATTAATTAAAACTCTCATACCCTGGCTAGCCTTGACCTGCATAAATTATGCAAGTTTCAAACAGCTTTTCTAGCTGTTTTGCTGAATAGATGAGCCTGCTGCATAGCTAAAGCACATGACCTTTGGATGCTTTCTCAGAACAGAACCAGTCTATCATGCAGACTGCCATAAAAAAACCAAAAACAAAACAGAAAACCCCAAACAACTCATACAATAGTAGAATGCATTTTCTGTTCAAGCAGAAATCTTTTGCTGTTGTTGTTTCCATAGCTAAGGTAAACCTGACCTATAAAGCTGCTTTCTAAGCAAAGTAAGTGATATTGCAAGGTGAAGGGCTTTTTTCAGTTTTAGTGATAAACTGTAGGGGTTTTGATTACCATTTTCTACCATAAATTATGCGTTCTTTGCTGTCTGTAGTCTTCAAAGAGCTGAAGAGCTTTCTTCTCAGGACCCCCTTAGAAAAAACTGCTAAAAATTCCTAAATGTTATTTTAGAATTTTTATAATCTGTTTTGGTAATATAAATGGTATCAACACAATTGTTGGAGAGTAAATAAGATTCCTAAACCTGCCTAACAAAAAAGCTAAAACAAAATACCTGTATTTGACAATACTTCTGTGCCTTTTATTTATTACAGAATACCCCTGATTTTATTCAGGCCTTTTAAAGGTGCACTTTCCTCAAGAATGCAATAAACTTTAGCCTGCTTTATTATACGAGGCTAAAATATGTTGGCTACCAATAGGAACTCATGTCATGAATTTTGTTTTTCTTACACTCTAATACATCCAGGCTTAAATGAAGATTCTATTACCTGTGTAAGTGCAGACTGAAAAACACATCTCATACCCAAAAAAACCTCACAGCCTGATGTGAGACACTGATGCTTAATATCTGCCTATGTGTCTTAGGATCTGGTAGAACTTAAATGTAAAACCAGAGGAATGGTGGACAGACCAAATTATTTCAAAGTTATTTAGAAATTGACCATTTCATTCACAAATAAAAGATAAATCATGTTTTGAATTTCTCATATACACATATTAACCTACTGGTGATGCTTCCTATATGGACATGAACTTGTGTCAAAGTCTTATTTAGTGGAACACAGAAAAAGAGGCAGTCATCTGAGTCCAGTGCAACTACTGTAGCTACAGACATTCACAGAATAAGCATTCTGCTCCCAATGGCTTTCTAAATGTCTGCTCCTCATAGCAGTATGAGCTCTTTTCATCAAATTATGTAAAAAATCTCAAAATATATAGTATGCCAGAAGAGAATAGGAGGCAGCAAAAGCCTACCCAGCATCTTAGAGCACTGCTATATGAATATATTAAGCTAAACTCTCAAGATTTTATTATGAAATAGACTGTACCCAGATCTACAAAAACTGAACTGACTTCCTCTTCTGACCAGTATAAACCCACATATAGTACATTGGACTATGAGAACTCTTTCTTTCAAACTCCAAATCTGGCACTCAGTTTTAACCTTGAGCACATGAGCAAAAGATACCACCTATATAGTTGTGACATTTCATTCATACTAGGATTAACAATGCACTCCTCTCTAAGTCATCCTCTCAAACTGTAGCAATCTTCCAACCTTTATAAGAAATGAAAGTCTCTTCTTTCTCCTTGTCTTTCTTATAGAATAACAAGCCTTTTCTGAAGGTGAAAAATATCCCCTGATCTCCAGAAAGGTCTTTTCTGGTCTTCAGCAAAATATCTAAAAAAACTAAAAAGTGTTTATACTGAATATGTAAATACAGTTCAAACAAATATAAATCCACTTTAAATCTTATGGCAAATGTCATTGCATAAACCTATACTCATTACACAATGAAAGGGATCAGACCAACTTTTTAGTTTTTGCTTGACATGCCTATTTATGTAAATTTACTTTTATATACCTCTGGCATACATATTTTGATAGCGTTCTGATCAAGATCTTCAGCATCTAGGTCTGTATGTAGATTTTCAAAATTAAAAAATCTAAAAATAGATCTAAACCAGGTATTTAGGCACAAAGTGCTTAAGTTTAAAACTGGAGCTCTAACATGTATTATTTCATGCTTAAATTGTTCATCTCTTCTTTCATCTTGCCCTACCTTTTGAGATAGATATACATGTTCACTTCTGAATTTTACACATCAGTCATGGAATGCCTTGGAAAAAAAGGAATAGGTTGGTAGGATCTCTGGATGTCTAAAGTAGTCGAAGTTACATCTGGCTCCTCAGAATTTGGTCCCAAAATCTTGAAAATCTCCAAGGACTGAGATTTCATGACACCTGAGTGAAACCTCTTCTAATAGTTGTTATTCTCATTAAGATTTTTTTTTTAATTATATCTGGAAGATATGCGTCCTTTGACCATACAAAGATGCTATATCAGATTATGTTGAAAGTTATACTAAGCTAAGGTGAATTAAACTGTCACCAAGGGTGTAGGAAAGTACCTTCATCAGCCTGAGATCTCAGGCTCCTGGCAACCATGAGGAGAGAGGTATTTGTATATAGGCTGGTGACTGCTGGCCAGAAATAAAATCAGAAGTGAGCAGTTACACAGTTAGACATGTTCTTGCTTACAGAACAGACGTGATTTTGCTATCCATATTTTTCTAAAGTCAGGTGCTCACACCACCAGAGCATGCTGAGCCAGCTGTCACAGCCCAGCTCCATGGAGAGCTAGTTCTCTTTCTGGTAGCAGTTTAACTCTCTGATACATTAGCATGGCACCATATGTAGTCTAATTAGCTGGGTCAATGGAGTATATAATGTAGCTATACATTTTCCAGTCCCAAAGCTTGCTGGTTCAGATTTAAAATGTAGTTTGAGGTTGCACGTTGTGCATCCCATGAATAAGTAGAAATGCTATTGATAGTTTCCTCCTTTTTTGTTAATAAATGTAGAATTTTGTCAAACTACAGGAGTTTGTCAATAATAATATCAGATTCCAAGATAAAAAAAATTCACAAAATACATAGATCAGACAAAAAAGAATTCAGCAGTGGATCTGAGAATTTCAGCAACTATACCAGATGTGCTTAGTTCTTTATGCTGATCATCATGGTGCAGCTGTTTCAGCTGTATCACTTTGAATACAGATGCCTTCTAGCAGCTTTCAGATCCTGAGAGTGGCTAGTGTAAGCTGACATGATGTTTTACATCCCTACAGTTAAAAATTACTGCAGATGCTTTACAAGTTTTCTTCCAGTATGACAATGCTTGTTTCCTGAAAGTGTGGAGCAAATGTTTGCTGTTAAACTGAGTTACCCTTCACAATGTTAGGAGTTTCTGCAAAGTATTTCAGAACATCAAAGTTATATATTATTTTCCAAGGTGGAAATTTGTAGAAGCAAAGACAAGACTTAAATTCAAAAACCGAAGAAAGCAAAATATCTGATACCTTCAACAACCACTCAGAAAAATATCCTCCCCTACTGGTATTCTCATATTTTCTTTAAAGGACCATTTTATGATTATCGCTCCCTTACGTTCCTGAATTGCTTTCATTTGGTCTAAAGTGTGTATCTCAGGATGCTGGTTTCTCCTAAGTTCAAAGACATGGTGTGAATTATTCTTTCTGTACACAGCCATATACTGTACAAACTGAGCTGGGGATCCTAGAAGCAGCCATGTCCTCAGAGCCACTAGCTGCTCTGTGTGTGTCAGTTTTGTTTTCATATGTCTGGTACTGAAAGTGGTATCTGCAGCAGCAGAACTCATAGAGAGCTGATGGTGATGCAGTGACAGCATCTAGGGAGGCACTTGGAAGGGTTCAGAGATAAGGGAAAATGGTTGAGAAATATCAGTTTCAACTGTATACTGAATAGCAAAAGCAAGGATTGAGCCCCTTCTGATGGCCAGTGTTGGAGTCAGTCAGCAGGTGGACAGACCTTTGGTTTGAATCAGGATTACAGTGTACTGTAGCAAATTACATTATCTTACCTTATTGAAATTGATGGAGAAAATACCTGTAGCATTATAAGGATGTTTAAAGAATCTAATGCATACATTTTAAATTTTGAAAAATGTTTTGTGTGAAGTTATTGCTATGCAGCCCTTGTTTAGTGTGTTAAAAAAAAAAAAAGAAAGTGTATCAGATATTGTATGAATGAAGTTCAGGAATTATTGCCACACTCAGTGAAATATGAATGTGTTCGACAACAGCTACTTTTAACATTGCTGGATTATTTTTAACCAACCACCATATCATCATCTATCATGTCTTCATTGTTGCTATAACAAAAACTAAAGCTTTTTATCTTCTCAGCATCAGAAAACACTTCCATCTGAGTGGATTATAAAGTAACGAAGCAGACACTAGTGCACTTAATTCAAAAGAAATTATTAATATATTGATAACATAGCAGCTTATTTTCTACAAATTCTTGTGTTCTTCTCAGAGTTATGTTAAAGTCCCGAAGTTTGAAATATGAAGGACAGCTACTGAATGCCAACCATTTCAATGTCTGTCAGGTTCCATTAGACCAAATGCAATCTCTGTGCTTTCCAACATTATGCTTACAATACATATCTGTGCAGCATGACAGATATATGATGAGTGGAAAATAACTGTAAATTTATTTCTTGCAATCTTGAGTTTTCTTTCTAACCCATTAAGTCAGGTGGACATTTTAATCTGACCTGAACAAGGACATACACTTTCTTTCTAATCAATTTATAACATATATCACCTACTACTGTGACAAAGTACTTTGGAGCTGTTACCTCTAAAAGGCATTAAAGAGCTTACTGTTGGAACAGGTTGAGGAGAGAAGAGAAAGCCAAAGCTTGCAAGAGGTCTTAAGCGGGTCCTTCCTCTAATAGCTCACTGAGATGTGAGGCAGCAGAGATCTTTTCAGCTGCATGCTTTGAGCTATGCCAGCATGAAGATACTTCTTCCCTGTTTTCTGAGTAGTCAGTGAAGAGTCTTCTCTTGCTTTTCTGTGTTGTGTCTTTATCATAGGTTTACAGAGACCAAATGGTGAAACTGGGATGACAACACTGAAAGGAATTGCATGCAGTAATGCGTTTAGTACCAGAGGAAGGAGTGAGTGGAGAAACGTCAGAAAGTACCAAGTGAAAATGGGAGGCTAGAAGAGAAAGAAGCATAAGTAAACAAGGGACCTAGGCAGAACCTACAAAGAAGAGATGCATTTCAAGGAAAGGAACTTACAGAATAAAACTTATTAAATTAGTAGAAATGTAAATGAGTGTCAGAGAAGAATTAAAAAGAATTAACATAGCTCTGAGAGGAAGCCCAGAAAGAATACCTGGAAGACAGGCAGTGTGAGGGAGAAGAGCTGCTGATCTGGCCACTTTTTACCTGAAGTATACAGGGAGTCTCACTTTCAAGGCAAAGCTGCTCTGAAAAATCCAGTCTCAGTTATTTTCACTTTCTTGCCCTGTCATTCTCATTACTCACTCAATGGGAGCCACAATGTAAAAAAATAAGTGCAGTCATCAGCTTCACAGCATTTTATATTGATCTACAAATACGAATGTCATGTGCAGTTTTTGCCAGGATAAAACATAAACAGAAATTAGGAAGGAAGGTAGCTACCTGGGGATACTATTGCTGAAATATGACTTTGGAAAAAGCAAATGTGTTTCGCCTATAAACACAACATGACCAAAACTTAGGTAAGGAGTTTTCAGTTCTTATGTTGTTCCATTTTTATTTATTTTTGTCAAAATTTATCAATCACCAGTACAACAAAACCACACTTGAAATAAATCAAAAAATGTAATGAGTGATCACAACAAAATATTTTATACTTGACATTCAGAATGAAAGTAAAAGATAAAATATATTAAACTATGCCACGGTGTTTTGAGACAAGAAATTCTGTACCTTATTACTATCATGGAAGCAACTTCTGTGGAAAATTTTCATTACTTGCTTTAATGAAACTTGTAGAACACAAATGTGTAAAGCTAGTAATATATTAATACTTTAATTTTATGGAAAATTCAGGTGCACTATTGTTGACTGTTGTTTGCTGTGTAAAAGTAGACACATTTGTTACATAACATGCTTAACCTAAGATGTATTTTTAATTCAAGTTTATAGTAATCCAGTCCTTTCATTGATGCCACTCTGGAGGTGAATTCAGCCATTTTCAACTGTTTCACACATGCCTTGAAAAGTTTGCAAACCACTGACATATTGCTTGGGCTATTTACAGAATATTTTTTTCAAGTGTTTCAATTGTTTCTTTAATAATATATTTTACAGATACCCTATATTTGACATTGAATATTCAGCATAAAAAACATTTAATACAAAATAAGCTCTATTAATATTTCCTACACAGTGGACAGAACTAAGTTCCCCAAATCTTGAATAATTTCAGGGTATTTTTGCCTACATTTTGAGAAGAATTAAATTTAAGCAGCCACAATAAAAGCAAACATTGGTTTAGTGTATAATTTTATTTCAAAATTACATTACTCCTATTTATATCTTCCCCATGGAATTTGATATGAACTTTACAGATTAGGTGCAATGTTTATCTGTCTTTATAGTTTCCTTGTTCATGTTTATATCAGGTATGGATGTTGAGTGGCTCTTTCCTGCTCTTTAGGAAATAAAGCACACCTGAAGAGTAGCTGTCATAATTGGCTTTAAGAGGAAGCTTTTGGCATATCAGCACTTCTGCACTTTGATAAAACATTCGAAAAGAGACCATTCACAAATTTAGAGCTATCGTTTTCAAATGTTACTCAAGTAAGTTACATGTACAGAGGATGTCACATATTAAATACCTGTTTTGGATGATCCTTGTGTTCTAATTAGAGATAGACTTGAGCTGTAAATTTTTGATCCAAATTAATTTTACAAAGTTTTGGAATTTCTGAAAGTAATCTGTTTTAGAGTCTTATTTGTCAATACCATATTGTTGAGTTATGCATAAAGATGCTCAAAATAAATTTCTTAACGTTATATGAACTTCTGAAATTAAGAAGGTAATTTAAGATACATAATGTCCAACTATTTAAAGACTAATTAAATAGAAACATGAAATACTAATATGTTTTTTTTCAGTGCTTTCTGTTATTGTTTATACTACAGTAATGTCTGGAGAGTTCAGACTAGGACCTGTTGAAAAAGGTATTATACTAATGCTAGCAATAAAGTACCTTAATTCCACTGAACATCCAGAATTATAAGTAAAAGGAAATTAGAAAAATTATGGAAGACATTATCCTTACAGATTATTGGTTTCACTGAACATAGAGATAGCCTTTTAGGTAAGTTACACTAAGTTAAATTCTCAATTTCAGAATCAGACAATGTTAGAAAACAGCATTCTGTCTGTAGAATAGATAAAGAAAATGATCATTACTGAAGAAATAAGTCCTTTTTATGCTTGGGGTATTATATGACTGTGATTATGGTAACACTTCATGTGTTTAATAACAGTATGTTCTAGCAGATACCTGAAGTAATATGATAATAAAAAGTCAAAAGCTAGAAAGTTACACATTCACTGTGCTCTGCTTCTCAGTCCTGTCACTCAGACATGTTTTCCTCACTGGACTCTACAATGTAAGCATTACTAGCTCTTCCAACTATACCTTCTTTAATAGTTTATTAAGTAAATATTCCCTTATGTTGTCCACTGTCAAGAAGATATGCAGCATTAAAAACTGTGGTTATCCACCAGTAAGAGAATTGGAATGAAGATGCTAAGCTATCCCATAAGTGGACATCCTGAAAACATACAGGTAAATAAATGATCATCTCCACCTGAATGCAGTTTCCCTACCAAAAATTGCTTTAATGAAGATTAAAGTAATCACATTGTTCGACTAGTTTTTATCACACCTTTGTTAAAATTGTAGTGGAGTAGGTCATTCTCTTCAAAATAGTGAAGCAAATATTTGCTTTTTCATTTTTAAATTAGATACTCAGAGTGAAATCTGCAAACCAGTAAATTTTTCTGGTTTAATATTTTTAGAAGGCTATTGGATACTACTAGCACTAAAGGAGAGGATTAAGGAAAGACACATTTTTTTCATGTGAGATTCTGAAAAGGATCTGTAGCTATAGTCTAAGGATACCTTTTGATATTCCTGAGATTTGCCCTGAAGCACTCAACCGAGAATTTCCTTTCTACATCTGTTATAGAGGTGACTGGTTTTTAGCTACAATCACATGCATTTCATGCCTGAATCTGAGTCTATGTTTTTATGTCCCTCAAATCTTTTAGAGAGGAATGTTTTATATTTGGAAAAAAAGAATATGAATAATATGTTTTTCTAGTATCCAAAAGTGAGACTTTTATTGGTACAAAATAAGAGATGTTCAAATTTTTCAAATTCCCCACAGTTCATAGAAGCAGAGTAGCCCAGGTTGGAAGTGACTTTGAAAGATCTAATTCAATCTTTTGTGGAAAAGGGAGACTGAATAAGATTATCCAGCACTCTGTCCAATCACCTCTTAAAAACCTCCATTGATGGGGACTCCATCACATCCCTGATGAGGTTTGTTCCAGTGACTGTTCTCACTGTAAGAAATACCTTTTGTATGTTGAGATGAAACCTCTTCCAGTGGAACTTGTAGCCATTGTCTCTTGTCTAGTCCATGTGGCACCCTGTTAAGAGAGAGGCTCTGTCCTCTTTGCAGGCACCCTTTAAATACTAGAACCCTTTGGTGAGGTCTCCTCTGAGTCTTTTCTCTGTGCAGTAAAGACCTCACTCCTTCAGTCTTTCCCCATAGGGCAGGTTCTGCAGCCCTTTGATCATCTTCATGGCCCTCCTCTTGACCATCTTCAGTCTGTGTGTGTCTTTCTTGAGTTATGGAAAGCAAAATTGGACACACTATTCCAGGTGTGGCCTGAGAAGCTCTGAGTGGATTGGGATGATCATTTATATATCTCTGCTAGCAGTGCCCCTCTGGATGCAGCCCAAGATCCAAGTTTGCTGATGGCACCAAGTTGGGTGGGAGTGCTGATCTCCTTAAGAGTAGGAAGGCTCTTAAGGAGCCTGGACAGCAAGATCTGGACAGAAAGATCTGGACAGCCTGGATTTATGGGCCAAGGCCAATTTTATGAGGCTCAACAAGGCTAAGTGATGGGTTATAACTCCACCATGGCTGGCGTCACAAGTACAGGCCTGGGGAAGAGTGGCTGGAAAACTCCCCAGAAAAGGACCTGGAGGTGTTGGTCAACAGCTGGCTGAACATGAGCCAGTAGTGTGTTCATGTGGGCAAGAAGGCCAACAGCATCCTGGCCTGCATCAGAAATAGCATGACCAGATAGTCCTTCCCAAGACTAGGGAAAGTGATTGTCCTCTTGTACTCAGCACTGGTGAGGCTACACCTTGAATCTTGTGTTCAGTTTTGGACACCTCACTACAAGAAAGACATTGAAGTGCTGGAACATGTCCATAGAAGGTCTGGTAAAGAGTCTAAAGCACAAGTCTCATGAGGAGTGGCTGATGGAACTGAGAGGTACACAGTCGTGACGGGCTGCCAGCCTGAGTAAAAACCATTGATCACAGCTTTTTGAGTACTACTCATTAGCCACTTTTCTGCCTTTCTTACACACCACCCATACAATCTGTTTTTTGCCTGTTTGCCCAGGAGAATGCTATGGGAAACAGTGTCACACACTTTGCTGAAGTCCAGGTAAACAACTTCTACCGCTCTCATCATATGGACAAAAACTGTTACTTTATTGCAGAAGGTGATCAGGTTAGTCTGACATGACTTGCCCTTGGTAAGACTGTGCTGGCTTTTTCCCATCATCAGCTTCATTTAATTAGTAATAGTTTTCAGGAACTCATTCCATTACTTTCTCGGGGATTGAAGGAAGACTAATGGGCCTGTAGTTTCCTTGGTACACTTTCTGGCTCTTCTTACAGATGGATATAACATTTGTACTCTTCCAGTTGCTCAGAACATCCCCAAATATGACTTTTCAAACACAGACAGTGGACTTGCAGACATTTCAGCCACTTCTCTTAACACCCTGGGTTGGATCGCGTCCAGGCCTATATACATTTATGTGAGTTGACTCCTAGCATTAGGCTGCAGACCAATCCTTCTACCACTGCTGGTGGCTCGACATATTGCAGTTACCTGATCTTGTGACCTGGGGTCCAGCTGTGCCAGTAAAGGCAAAGGCAAACAAGTTATTGAAAACCTCTGCCTTGGCAGCATTATTAGTGACTAGTTTCCCTGCCCTGTTTAGTAATGGGCCTATGTCTTCCAAGTGATCATGCATCTGGAGAGTCTTTTCTTGCTGTACTTGACGTCTTTGGCTATTTAAATTCTAACTGAGCCTTATTCTCCCTTATAATGTCTCACCCTGTTCTGCTTGGGAACAATAAAAAGTTTTTGAATTATTGCAGCTTCTACTCACAATATGAATAGACACCAGGTTCTTTGCTTACAGACTCCAGCAGAGTGGGAGGTTTTTTTCTACAGTTGAAGTCCTGGTAGTTAGTCCTGAAACTGCTTTTAACCCACAAAACCCAACAGGCTATTTTTTTAGGAAAACCCCTAAATGCCACTCTTAAATCTGCAGTGTGAGTCTCTGTGAAGATCAGTTGTAACAGATATTTCAAATGAAAGACATATCTCTGCCTTTTCTATAACAATCCTCAGTGTTGAAGGATGCATGGGTGCTCTTTTCACTACAGAAAAGCCATGGGCTTGTAAAAGAGAATATAGCTGAAGGTACTGCAAATAAATACTGTCAAAACCAATATTGTGGTTATGATTCTTCTTTAGTAGTTCTGTAAACAAGGACCGAATATTGTGACTCAGTGCAGTAGCATCTTTGTGAAACAAGATATAGTAAGAAAGTGATCGTGCTTTCTGTTCTAAAAAGTATGCTTTCCTGTGCTCCTAATGGCAGGTACTACTGAAATTTTAAAAAAATACCTTAAATGCTGTATGTACCATTTTTTTTTTTTATTATTTCAAAAGGATATCAAAGAACTAAAAAAGGTAAAAAAAAGGAATAATGAAAAGATCACAAATATGAAACAGATTCTTTTGGGGCAGAGGTTAAATGAGACAGTGACAATATTTTATAGGGAGGAAGCTATATAATAAAGAATAGTAGGGAAAAAGCTGGGGAAAAACAAAACAAAACTAAACAAAACCAAATCCTAGTGATTCCAATATGAAATTGCCAAGTAGCAGAATTGAAAAAAAGGCTGTATTTCCCACAATAACATGAAAAGAACTTGGTTTGAATAATTGTCATAGTATAAGAAGTCCATAAAACATTAAAAAACAAATCAGTGAAGGAAATTAAAAGTGTCAAAAGCAATGACCTGCATGTAGACTCCATCTCTGGAAGTGTGTGATGTAGTTAGTCCCACAAGGTTAGGGAAAATTTTTTCTCATCTTCTTCATCATATTTTTACTCTAAACATGTAGTATTTAAGTCACTTCTGTAGCCAGAATTCTGAACTGGACAGAAAGTTGTGATCCAATTCCAAAGCTCTTAACTTTTACTGTGATGAATCCACAGAAGCTCATGTAGTAGCTGAAGAAATTATTTTCCTTCCCACTACTATTAAAGATTTTATATAAAAAGATCTGTTTTAATTTAATGTAAAGTACACTTCTGCATCTGAAAATTGCTTATAAACTAGACTGTATTTAGAACCCATCCTAATTTTGAAAGTTACTTCTATGTTTATTTGACACAGCTGAACATACTTAACTATATTACACAGGAAAAAAATTTGGGTACAATGTGTTAGCTTTATCTTACAAATGACAAAATATAATGGTGTCAAAGAGCTTTTAATAATCATTAACTTTCCATAACATTATTTGTTTACATTCACAAGATGTTACATATGTTAGGGGCTAACAGGTTTAGCAATTGTGTGCTGATGTCTAAATTAGGGCAGTCTTATTTCTACCAAATCTCTACTAAAATGATGATATCAGTATAGAAAACTGGACAGCTTTTGAGATAATGGGAACTACCAGTAAGATGGTGCTATGAGTTAAACATTTCTAATTACTATGTTTGAGACACCTTTTTTTTAGTGTAAATGAAAAATGCCTGAAGTAATGCAAACAGAAACTGATGTCCTATAACATACTGTAAGAAATAAGTTAGGCATGTTAACATAAAATGGTTAAATATGAAAAGTACAAGATAATAAATCTAAATAGGTGTACCGGAAAAAAAAAGCCCCAGACAAATAAAGACCCCAGCACAAAACCCTTGCCAAAACCAAAACCAAACACAAAACTCCAAACAAACCCAAACAAACAAAATCCCAGAACAATGAAACCTATCTGAGTTGAGAGAAATTTTTCTTTCTGACACAGTTGAGGAAATAAAGCCTTTTGTGCTAAAGTAAGATATACCATATGGGAATGGAAAAAAAAAAGAAACAAATTTCACATTATACTGAGATAGAAAATAGCACCTTCTTATGAGGTAATATTAGATTCAAATAAATGTGTACAGACACAATTCCCATTTCTTTTTAGTTTCTTTTCACGCTTTATTCTTTGTATGGTTAACTGCTCATGTGGTTCGCCCAGGCAGAAATGTATTTTTAAAACACAATGTAATGTACTTAAGGTCAATATAAGCTAACAAATTTGACATTTAGGTCTTTGTTTCATGTTGCATCATGACTTTGAGATTATGATGTCTAAAAGAGATATCTGTGACCATAAAGAAATCCTTAATTTTATTTTTTTTATACTACTTCTTGTCAAGAAAACCCAAGTGCTGCTATTTGTAACTTCATGACAGTTCAGAGAAGCTCCTACAGTCTGGGAGAAACAGTATGAGAAATTGTTATATTTTACCCAGATTTGCTCTTTCAACTACATGAAGTAACTCTTGTAGTTTTGAGGAAATAAATACTAAACTGTTTGTGCTGACAACTTGATTTAGAAAAGTTAAGGTAATACTGTGTTTTGAAAAGACATTTTAGCATTCATTTCAAATGACACCTTGGTTTGTCTTTTCACTCATAAAAATTTCTAAGAGCTATATTAGACTATACCTGATATAACTGCTTTGCTGATAGCTGTTATTTGAATATTCACCTAAAATTATTTTTATCTCAAATCTAATGTTATGTTAGATGTAGTGCATACTAATCATAGAAATCTCCAGATTTTCAAGTGTGTAAAACTATTAGACCTCCTCATTTATTACATTTTATTGCACTGTTTATCTGTGACAATGCTTTAGTCCATGTCTAGATTTTGATTTTACTTTTTTTTCTTATTCCTTCTGCTACTTTTTTTTTTTTTTTATTTTTTTATTTTTTTTTTTTTTTTTTTTTTTTTTTTTTTTTTTCAGACTATGGCTACAGACATAGATATGAGGAAGTGATGTGATTTCTTTGTCTTTAAGAGACAATAAATCAAATGTAGCAGCATATTATTATGGATCAGATGATCCTAAGTAAGATTCCACAGCATGTATGGGGAAATGGGGGGATCAGGCTCAGTCAGCATGGGTTCATGAAGGGCAGGTCCTGCTTGACTGACCTGATCACCTTTTACTATAAGATGATCTGCCTGGCTGATGAGGAAAAGGCTATGGACATTGTGTATTTAGTGCAAGTAAAGCATTTGACGCTGTCTCCCACAGAGTTCTCCTAGAGAAACTAGCTGCTCATGGCCTGGATAGGAGGATTTTTTTCCTGGGTTGGAAACTGGCTGGATGGCTGAGCCCAAAGTGTGGTGGTAAATAGTATCACATCTAGTTGGGGATGGGTCACTAGTGGTGTCCCTCAGTGATTGGTGTCAGGGCCAATGTTGTTTAATATCTTCACTGATGATCTGGATGAGGGGATTGAGTGCACCCTCAATAAATTTGTGGACAACACCAAGTATGCTGGGAAAGTTCATCTGCTGAAGGATAGGAAGGCTTTGCAGATGGATCTGGAGAGACTGGATCAATGGGCTGTGGCCAGTGGTAAGAAGTTCAACAAGGCAATGTTCTGGGTGCTGCATTTGGGCCACAACAGCCCCCTATGATGTTACAGGCTTGGGGAAGAGATGCAGGAAATCTGCTTGGCAGAAAAGGTCCTGGGAGTGTTGATTGAAGGCTGCTGAGCATGAGCCAGCTTATGCCCATTTCTAATACAATGACCTCTATTAGAAATAGTGTAGCCAGCAGGGCTTGGGCAGTGACCATCCCCTTGTACTCAACACTGAGGCCGCACCTCGAATCTTGTGTTCAGTTCTGGGCCCCACTATTGGATATTAGAAAAAGTTTGTTCACGGAGAGGGTGATCAGGTGTTTGAACAGGCTTCTCAGGAAAACAGTGGAATGGCTGTCCCTGGAAGTATTCAAACAATGTGTAGCTGATGCCCTCAGTAACACAATTTAGTGGTGGTCTTGGAAGTACATAGCAGCCCTGTGGTGCTTTTTTTAGATCTGTGTTGATAACACACCAGTGTCTTAATCATTGCTGAACAATGCTTGCACAGCTGCAAGACCTTCTGTATTTCTCAATCTGCCCTTGCAAGTGAATAAGCTGAGAGCAGGAAAAATGCTGAAAAGGGATACAGCCAGGACAGCTGATCTAAAATGACTGAAGAGATATTCCATACCATATGACATCATGCTTAGCTATAAAACTGGACTAGGGGGTTAGTTTTTCCACAGTAGCCTGTGCTTGGGCACTGTCTGAGCATAATTCTGCTGGAGGGAGGTGTTGAAGGATCACCTTTGTATCACTGGGTTTTTTTTATTTTTTTCCCCTTCACTTATTGAACTATAAAGTCTTTCTCGCTTTTGTCCTGATTCTCTCTGCCATCCTCCTGGGAAAGAGTGAGTAAGAAGCCGGTATGCGCTTAGTTTCTGGCTGGGGTCAACCCACCGCTATCAGTCATTCTAATAACTTGGTTCTGATGACTATCATCCATCTTTGAAGTGCTAATATAATTTTTATTTTCTTCATATTCCTTAGAACTCCAGAAATATATCAAAACATTTTGAATATTATCATTACAATTCCGAGGAATCATTTCATTATTTTTTTTAGGTGACAGGTGACAATGATCTCTAATTTTAATGGTTATGTTGTCTGAGAACAGCTGTATGTTCTCAGGAGATGTGTGAAGGTGGAGTATGTGTTCTCCTTTAACACCTCTAATGCTAAGTGAAAGAATACAATGGCTCTGACTTTGATTCTCTTTAGATACAAAACCATGCTCTCATCTTGAAATATTCATTACCAATATGTTAAATCTAAATTAATTCTGAGTACGTTTCAAAGCCAGGTTGGACAGAGCCTTGGGTGACATGGTTTATTGTGGGGTATCCCTGCCTGTGGCAGAGGGGTTGGAACTAGATGATCTTAAAGTCCTTTCCAACCCTAACTATTCTATAATTCTATGATTCTATAATTTGGTCACTCAAATGACTATTTGCAGTATAATAACAAACAGGAATCACAGAACTAGTGAATCTTTCATAATTTTATTGTGGAAATGAGATCTCCTTCATTGACAAAACTCTCCAATTAAAGTTTTTTAGTCACTTATTGTTTGTCCTCTTTTCAGTGTGCTTACTTTTTGGTCACAAGCCATTCTGCGTTTGCTGCAAGAAAAAGCATACCATGCAAAGAATGGTAAAGAAGTTTATAAAGAACATAATCCAGTAACTGATGGGCCCAAAGGTTTAGACCTGCCAAAATGCATTGACTATTGCAATGTGATGTAGCAAACTATGATGTGACTTGCTTAACATAATATAGCATGTCTCTTAGGAAATTATCTGAACAAATGAAAGATTAAAACTAGAAAAAGTCTAGTGAAGAATAAATTGCAACATTTAACTTCAGTTTTCATAAAGAAGATGAAATTGTCTTCACTGGATAACAGATTGGTGTCAGATGAACTGTTTAGAAGTTCAAGATAATTGGTATTCTAAATACACCCAAGGTGCTGAGTACATCCTGCCAAATGCCAGGAAGTAAGACCACCATAGAATCATAGAATCATAGAATAGTTGAGGTTGGAAAGGACCTTAAGATCATCAAGTTCCAACCCCCCTGCCATAAGCAGGGACACCTCACACTAAACCATGTCACTTAAGGCTCTGTCCAGCCTGGCCTTGAACACTGCCAGGAATGGAGCACTCACAACCTCCCTGGGCAACCCATTCTATTGCCTCACCACCCTTACAGTAAAGAATTTCTTCCTTATATCTAACCTAAACTTCTCCTGTTTAAGTTTTAACCTGTTACCTCTTCTCCTACCAGTACAGTCCCTAATGAAGAGTCCCTCCTCAACATCCTTATAGGCCCATTCAGATACTGGACACAAATGTTGTAACCATCATGTGCCAGTCAAGAATTGTAAGAAAAATGCATTGACAGTTTGATTGTGAGAATAGATGCAATAGCAAGCCAGAATTTTCTCCCAAACCTCACCCCATTAACTGTGTGCTGGCCATCTTGTAAGAACTAGTCCCAGCACAACAAGTGTCCAACGTAAGGTACTGATTTAACTTCTAACAATAATAGAAATTAATACACACAACACATTCACAGCCCAATTTAAAAAATAGTATACAGTAATGTATTCAGAGACATTTTACCCCTACTTAATGAGTATAAAGTAGATATTTTAGTCTGTGGGTTTAAATTACTCACCCAACCATAGATGAAAAAGATCTTTTCTTACCCTTTCATCAACCTTGAGTGCAAAAAAAAAAAAAGAATTCAGGCAGGTAATACTGAATATAACAAAAGTCTCCACTATACTAGTACAGTAGACCCTAAAAATAGCTGTTAGAAACCAATTACTGTTGCATTTAGGCAAGAATATAAAACATGAATTCTACCAGAATCAGACAAATAAAATGTATGGGAAAGAAAATTTATCAAAATACTCTGTGAAGTCTTGAGGAGAACTGATTTGAACTGACTTGTATACTTGGTTGCAAGACAAAGAACACTGAAACTTGAAGCAGCATTTTATGACAGCAGCTTTTTACTTTCTATTGATATTGTCATTATTATTACTATTTTACATTGAAAGGATTGCAAGGGATTCTTCAGATGTTTTGGAAACCACTGGTCCAGGTAAAAATTAGGATAGGTCAATACAGTTTTGGTGCTAATTTTCCCTTAGTATCAAGAGGTTCCTCCATTACCTCATTTGATTTTGAAAATGTAATCTTATGTTTAGGTTAGGCTTGCTTTTGTATTTAATCATGACAGTGTAGTATTTAACATTGGACTGCTTCCATATTCAACAAAACAAATAATTGAAATCCATTTAATACTGATTTCTGAGATAAAAGTAGCATCTGTATTAACTGAAATCAAATAAATAGTTTTCTGACATTAAACAAAAACTAAGAAAAACCTTCAGGTAGCAACACAATTGCTGCCAAAATCCAAAACTATAGATCAGTTGAAATAAGTAAATAATTTTGACACTCATTTAAAATCTGCAGCATTTCTCATATACCTTCTGACAATGATAAATACTTCATAGTGGTTGTTCAAAAAGATATGTAAAATATCATTGCAACATACCTTTGAGCAGGAAGCCTAAAGCAGCATGAGTACATGCAGTTGTCTGCAAACCTATGTAAAAATGATTTTTCACAGTGTGAATTGAAATACAAGTTTTCACAAGCACCTTTTTAACATACTTAGGTTAATTAACATGATGAATACCTTAATGAGTGCATACTTTGTATCTGGACTTCTGCATATATTCATATATATATGTGTGTATGTATTAGATAATGAACCCAGTTATTTTTATTTCCAATTTGGAAATGAAATTGAGAATATCCTTTACAATTCTTTAGAATTCTTGTCTATGATTTTAGGATTCTTTTCTATGTACCCATATACTAAATTGGTGATTAAATTAATGATTTTTAGGTAAAATAATCAAATGTGTTTCTTGAACCTGCTGTTCACATATTCCAGAAGAGTTCTTACCCAGTAAAACATTTTTCCCACTGTGTGCTCTTGGTGAGGAAAGTGCAGCCTTGCAAGGGAACCATAGAATCATAGAATAGTTAGGGTTGGAAAGGACCTTAAGATCATCTAGTTCCAACCCATCTGCCATAAGCATGTCACCCAAGGCTTTGTCCAACCTGGCCTTAAACACTGCCAGGGATGGAGCACTCACAGCTTCTTTAGGCAACCCATTCCAGTGCCTCACCATCCTAACAGTAAAGAATTTCTTCCTTATATCTAATCTCTTTTTGATGCAGCCCAGGATACGGTTGGCTTTTTGGGCTGCAAGTGCACACTGTCAGCTCATGTTCATTTTCACATCAACCACCACCCCCAAGTCCTTCTCTGCAGGTCTGCTCTGAATCTCCTCTTTCCCAACCTGTAGCTGTGCCTGCGATTGCTCCGACCCAAGTGCAGGACCTTGCACTTGGCATGGTTAAACTTCATGAGGTTGGCATCAGCCCACCTCACAAGCGTGTCAAGGTCCCTCTGGATGGCATTCCTTCCCTCCAGCGTATCCACCGAACCACACAGCTTGGTGTCATCAGCAAACATGCTGAGGGCACACTCAATCCCACTGTCCATGTCACAAAGAAAGATGTTGAACAGGACCGGTCCCAACACTGATCCCTGAGGGACACCACTCATCATTGGCCTCCAGCCTGACACTGAGCCTTCGACCACAACACTTTGTGTGCAGCCATCCAACCAGGTCTTTATCCAGTGAGTGGTCCACCTATCAAATTGATGTCTCTCCAATTTAGAGACAAGGATGTCGTGTGGGACAGTGTTGAACGCTTTGCACAAGTCCAAGTAGAAGACATCAACTGCTCTACCCCTGTCCATCAGTTCCATAGCCCCATTGAAGAAGGCCACCAAATTGGTCAGGCAGGATTTCCCCTTAGTGAAGCCATGCTGACTGTCACCAAGCACCCTGTTGTTTTTCATGTGCCTTAGCATGCCTTCCAGGAGAATCTGCTCCAAGATTTTGCCAGGCACGGAGGTGAGACTGACTGGTCTGTAATTCCCTGGGTCATCCATTTTCCCCTTCTTGATAATCGGGGTTATATTTCCTCTTTTTCCAGTGCCATGATCTCTCAAATTTTTCCTGATTGCCATGATCTCTCAAATATGATCGCCAGTGGCTTAGCAACTTCATTCGCCAGCTCCTTCAGGACCCGCGGATGGATTTCATCAGGTCCCATGGACTTGTGCACATTCAGGTTCTTAAGATGGTCTTGAACCAGATCCTCTTCTACAGTGTGCCCAAGGTCTTAATTCTTACAGTCCCTGCATCTGCCTTCGAAGACTTGGGTGGCGTGTAGCAGTTCCTTGCTGTGTGATTGCCCTATCGCTGGTAGCTAGCAACCAATAGTGTTACTAACCAGGGAAAATGTTCAAAGAGATAAGAACTGCTCTTTGATGTGATATTTCTGTCTTGCTGCTCTGTGGATCTCAGTGCAGGAAAGACCCTTACACCAACTAGGACAGTATAACTGAGTTCATTTAAAATACAATATTCATACAGGTAAAATGGCAAAGATCTATAAATCTATGTGGGAAATCCAAGTCTTTGAGGGAAACTATTACAAAACTCATAATATTCTAAGGGTTAAAAAGAAAATAATTGCCTGATGTGTAAGTGGAAAATAATTGCCTGATGTGTAAGTGGAAGATAAGCAAAAGGGATTGTACAGCACTGGGGTTGCAAGAAATTTTTTCATGGATTAATACAAAAAATACTTGGGAATTGTGAATACATAGTACTTAGTTAATTCTGGAGAACTAGAGCAGGTCAAGATGGGACTTCAGCCATGTTGTAAGTTTGGCCTGTACCCTTTAATTTTAAAGAGTTGTGAAGCTTTCAGGAGTTGAAATCAGAGTAAAGATGAGATTGTTACTTTAAAATGTTTGAAAATTTAAAAGATTGAGGTGACTAGCCTGTTTCTGTAGCAGAAATTGAGAGATGTTAATTAGTATTTGTTGAAGGCAGAAAAGGGAGATGTGTCTCTGATGTTCCATTAACAAGTATGTATACCTTCAACTGATTTCAGCTGTTTTCTGACTGGAGGGAGATGGGCTCCCCAGCATCAGTGATGGGGGGTGTCTTAATACCTCTCAGCAGCAGCAGTGTGAGCAGTATAGGGATTTGGCAGTAAGTGTCAGAAGGGATGTGAGAGGCATAATTGCTCATGGGACCTCTGGTCTGCCTTGTCACTGTGGAAAAGTGATGATATTTCTGTGAACCAGCTGGAGTAAGCACCCAGGCTGGCTGGAGATCTAACACAGATGGAGCTCCAGAAAGATGACACGTCTGCTCATGCACTAAGCCATTGGGTGAAGGACCGATGAGGGTAAGAAAGCAGACACTGTAGCATAAAAAAGATAAAATAAAAAATTAAAAGATTCTTTGGAGTGGGTCTGAAAGCCATGTTTCTTACAGGAAGGAACAATTATAGGCTGAACTTGTTTGGGATGGACAATCCCAAAATCAGCAAGGAAGAGGAAGGCTCCTTCCCCACTTGCAATTGTGCGTTAACATCATAGGGTACTAGCAACAGCTGAAAAAGACCAAATCTCCTCAGGGCAGCATTAGAGCTTTTTAAGCCTGATCTACCTGTCAGCACCAACAAGAAAAAATGGAAGGTAGTGGTTTGAGACATCCATCTGTCAACTATATTATCTGTCTGAGGAAGTTTATTGCCTGCCAGGAGTTCGGATCCAGAATGTTGGCAGAGTCATTACCAACGTTTATCTGGCTTTCAAACTGGTACTCTTTAATGTCTACGTGGCACCAATAATACTGACAAGGAAGACCCTGTGCACATCAAAAGTGACTGCAGAATTATGACAAAGTGCCCTTCAATTGCTTAATGGGATGATATAAAGATGGATCCAGAATCTTCTTAGAAGTTGATGGTGAGAGGCCAAGAGGCAATGTCTATGAGCTGGCAAAAAGCAAATTTGGATCAGAAGCTAGAAATAAATTTTTCATCATGAGGAAGATCAAACACTTGAGTAAGTTTGTCAGTGAGTTTGTAAAATCTCTATCCATGAAGGTGTTAACAGTTGTCTATATGATCCTGATTGACATTATATGACTTTGTCATTGGGTGTAACTTTGGGTGTCCCTTGCTCTAACCACAGGGTGGGGTAGACCACTGGCTCTCCAGAGCTTTCTTTCAACCTAACTGTCTATGATTTATGAGACAATAATTAAGACTGAACACTTCAATTTTTTCTGTTAAGTTCAGATCTTTATTTTTTTTTAAATGCTGAAGTAACTTAAAGCCCAATATAGCATCTCATAGACATGCAAACAGTACTGATTATACTTTTAACTATTTAGATAATGGATGTCTATTTCTGTAAGTGGGAATTTCATACCAGTGACTTCAGTTCTCATTAGCCAGGCCTAGGTTATTTTTTCCCATAAGTTTGATGATAAAAACTCATTTATCTCTTTTCCCACTTTTCCCAGACCAGATAGCTTCTAGTCCATTACGTGCTTCTTTCAACTATTAGGTTTTCATCCTGAATGATATTTTTTTTCTCCTAGCCTTAAGGCTTTTAAATTGACGGCATAAAGAAATCACAAAACATCATTGTGAAGAAAATCTGCATCTTTAAATTAGCAGTGGTAGAAGAACTGTAGCATAAAGAAAGCTTAGTAGGCTAACAAGCTTCCTAATGACTGATACATCGTCCTAGAGTTCAAACATTCAGGAGGAGAAGTGAGAAGGAACTGCAGAGTAAGACATAGAAATACAAGTTTGTTGTGCCCTCCCCAGCCTAGGTACACAAAAAAGCTTATTATATTCAGAAAACCAAGTAATGCTTGCACTAAAGGAAAAAAAAAATACTATCTGAAAAGCTCCAGTCTAGTATCTATGGTAACAATAGCATAGTGGAGATGATGACTGAAAATCAATGCTGTTGCTGTTCACTGTTTTTTCTTTATAAGTAGAATATATCAGAGACAGGAGAGCAAATGTACTTCTAGAGTTTGGAGTCTTAACTACAGGCTTTGCAGCAATGCAGCATTTTATTTTTATTTTATATTTTATAAACTATTTTATATTATAGTTTCATAAGCATTTGCAAAGTTTCAGATCATAAGTTGCAAAGAACTACTTTGTAGGAGAAAAATGAAAGAGAAATAAGTTTATAGAAAGCAAAAGATAAAAGTAATATCTTAGATAACTATAAAAATTACTGGAGCACAGAAAATTGAAGGGTAATGTTAGTCCAAAAGTCACCAACAAACTTTTTAAAAGTTTTTCAACTTATGGAAAAAAAGTACTTGTAAAACTATAATATACTCATCAGAGGCAGGTATTTGCACCAAGAGGAAAAATCAATGTTTCTTCAATTCTTCAAATACATCATGTATTTATAATAATCTCATGGTAGAAAAATATTTGAAACCACATGCTTGTCTAGTCTGGCTCTTTACAGAAGTGAATGCCTTTACAGCCAAGTAACAGCCGTACTCAAATTATTTTCAGTGCCATTGGATTCTGATGGCACAACGTTCAGAGGGAGGCTGCAGGGCAGAATGGGCAGGGCTATTGTAACAAGTTCAGAGGAGGTCCATGAAGATGATCAGGGGACTGGAGCACCTCCCATATGAAGACAGGCTTAGAAAGTTGGGACTGTTCAGCCTGGAGAAGAGAAGACTGCGTGGAGACCTCATAGCAGCCTTCCAGTTTCTGAAGGGGGCCTATAGGGATGCTGGGGAGGGGCTCTTCATTAGGGACTGTAGTGACAGGACAAGGGGTAATGGGTTCAAACTTAAACAGAGGAGGCTTAGTTTGGATATAAGGAAGAAATTCTTTCCTGTTAGGGTGGTGAGATACCGCAATGGGTTGCCCAGGGAGGCAACCAGGTTGGATGAAGTATTGGGTGCCATGGTTTAGTGTGGTGTCCCTGCTTATAGCAGGGGGGTTGGATCTTAAGATCCTTTTCANTTCAAACTTAAGGAGGCTTAGTTTGGATATAAGGAAGAAATTCTTTCCTGTTAGGGTGGTGAGATACCGCAATGGGTTGCCCAGGGAGGCAACCAGGTTGGATGAAGTATTGGGTGCCATGGTTTAGTGTGGTGTCCCTGCTTATAGCAGGGGGGTTGGATCTTAAGATCCTTTTCAACCCTAACTATTCTATGATTCTATGATTCTATGTGAACTATGAATCAATCCTTAGAAAACAATGTGCCAAAAATTAGTTCCAATAGTGGGAGAACATTTTTATATGGTGTTTATCTCATTTCAAATAAATGTTGATATATTGGTGATAGCTATGAATAATATAAATTTGTATTACATTGAATATTTTCCTAAAAATTATTTTTCACATGAAGTGAAGCAATATTAAATCCTAATATCAAAATTATTTTTGCATCAATGTATTTCATCTCTATACAGTTATATCTGGAAATCATCATGATGATATATTTGTACATAAGAAATCCTCTTGCAGTAGTAGATGTAAAAGAGCTACCCAACTTTGTTATGTTTTTTTATTAGTTTATCTGATTAATAGATTTATGAGACACAGCAAGCATACATTACTTATGGCTTGGAACATGCTTTTTTACCCATATGAATTTACTTTAAAATATGCTTGAGAGTTACTACTGGGATACAAAGTCATACTTTTCCTGAGTCTCTTCCATTTAATGACATACATTAGTAAGATTACCCTTTCCCATAGTATTCTGTCTACAACTCCCCATACCAATAGTAACACTTGAGTTTTTCTGATTACTATCATTAATCTTTTACCAAAATGCAGTAAAGGTCAATGCAAGAATTAAGAGACGTTTTCTGTTCTTATTCCGTCCACTAATAAACACATGCAGAGGTAGTTGATTGTGTCTCTGCAAGTCTGTGCTTCCAGCAGTTTATATATATATAATGTTCTATAAAAATATACTATATATTTGAGTTTATTTCATTTTGTTGGGACCCATGAATTACACTGATTGGTGTAGCTTAGTGGTCTCTGGATCTCTGGAAGCAAAGAAGCGGAATGGCTGTAACACTGTGTTGTTTCTCTGTTCTTCCCTCTGTATCAGCATCAGCATAGATTAAAGATAGCCATTTTATCTATTTTCATGTTAACCCATAGATACAATTCTTGCATTCAGAGAAAATAACATATCCTGTAGCTTTTAATCAGATTGTTCTTAAAACCAGTGGCAAGGACTGCCCTGATGCATTGGTTCTTGCTGATTCATAATTTCACAAAAACTAGGTTGGAAAGCTGTGTTTAGTTTTTCTGTTTAAATCATAAATAAATAATGTAACTGTTTTGTGATTAGACAGGAAACAGAAACAAGATATCTCTGAATCCTGATTCCACTTCCCATGTTCAAAATAAGGTATTTATTTGGATTTCAGAACCAATCTCTGCAATCCATGGACTGCAACCAATGTGCCATCTGACAAGAGCTTTGTCACCAGCAGAGTGCAATAATCTTGTGGAAGTCTCAGAGATGGGGGAAAGATCGTCAGAAAACTTAGATGACATAGGAGGCTGATATAGTAATGTCAGAACCAAGGAAATGAAATTATATATGCTCAGAATGGGACATACACACATACATACATACATACATATTCACTATCTTCTGTGCATAACAGAGACTTACTTTAAGGTAGAAACTGAATTAGTGATTTCATATTTAAGCTGTTAGGTCTTAAGGATCCTCTTATAATTTCATTATAGCTGACATATATAATTTCTTATATCTCACAAAGCCTAGTCAGAAACATTTTTGGTAACAACACTGAAGTTAGACATGCACTTTTAAAAGCACAGTACAAGAATTTCATTTGTCATTCCTCATATCAAGTTTTGAATATTTTATGGCTACATTCAGGAGCTTGATGGCTGCTTTAGAATGAATAATTAAAATTAATTTTAAAATAACTGTCTTTGGGGAATTGGTGTCTCAGTGAACTAAGCAATTTCTACTCCTGCTCTTAACATTATTTTCTTGTAATTTCCTGATCTGATTTGTGGTACATTCTTATATATTCCAGGAAAAAAATACATGTCAAGGTATCATGATGGGAAATAAAAATACTGATACTCTAAGATTGCCACAGAAATTTAGATGACTAAGCGAAAAAAGCAAACTGTCTTTCCATACAACTTAGATCTTCCTTAAACATTTATCAAGTGTTAAGGTAGTTTTAATCTCTCCTTTAAGAAGCTTGTCTGGTCTAGATAGACTATAAATCACTGTATTACAGAGTTTGCCAGAGACTTTTTAGATGATTTTCCTGTCTAAAAATGGTGAATGAAATTGGGAGTGTTATGTGGCAGGAAATGTACCAATCTCAAAGAAACTTTAAAGGGCAATGAAAGCTTTTTTTTCTATTTAGAACTGTGTATTCATTATTGCAGAATATAATAAAGGCAAAACTGTAATTCAGAATGAATTTTTATCAGTAATTTATTTTCTTAATTGTATTTGTAAATTGTAGTTGCTTGCTGGCATCATGACATTTAATATGTAACAAAAACATCCAGTCTTACTGCTTCTTTCTATACTGTTTGCTAGCTGGCTTGTGCAAGCATTCTCCTAAACAATACAGCTTACTTACCAGCTCAGGAGAATCTGTAATGCTTTTCAATTCACTTCAAAGTCTGTTTTTCTGTTGCTTGAATAAATACTGGAAATGAAGAAAGTGCTGTGTGGCAAATATATGCACTTTTAAATACAGAGAACATAACTACCAGAAAAATTCTAAGCAGATATTTTGCCAGGCCCTTACAAGGAGGTTTATGACAAAAAGATGTCTAACTTAAAATTGGCTCCAGCATATAAAATAAATATGACACACTAGAAAGATGGTCAGACAAGTAACAGCCAAGGCAAAGTAATTTCTATAGAGTTGTTCAATTCATAAGAACTTTATGTTTTCCAGGTATTTATTGCAAATTGAGCTTCTGTATCAGGGGTCAGAGTCTCAGAACATGCTCTGAAAAAGAGTCCTAATTGAATGAACTGTAGGAATACTGCAAGATTTCAGGCTAGTGGCAGGCACACTAAGTTTTCTCAACAGCTATCTTTGCTGCAGTTCAGTTTTTCCAACACTGACAATTAAAACAGGCACAGAGACAAATCAAAATGTGGGTTTGGAAAAGAATTTATATGTCTGGCCAGAAGCCCCATTGTATAAGATGGCATAAATCTTTTTCTTTCTTTTTCTGTCTATCTATTGTGTCAATTACAATGACAGTGAAATCCCAAAAAAACTGAACATATGTAAATAAATGTTTTGAAGTCAGCAACCAACCAAAACATTGGTTGCATTTATTTGCTCATTTTTTACTTCAAACAGTATTTTAGAATTCTGTAGGTAGAAATAAGAGTTCTGCAGTGTTTTTTTCTAGTGTTTTGAAGGCCATCTTCCCCAACTTCAGATTTTAGTGAAGGTCACAGGCTTTCTTAAAATCTTCCCCTGGCAAATTATAAGATTATGTGTCATTTCATCTCAGCTATTTTTCATTAGCTTGTGATGCCATTTAAAAAGCAGACCAAACCCAACAAAGAGCTGTTGGCTGTATCATTTGGGGTTTTAGTTCAAATATGAAACTAAAAAGAACACTCAGTACCTCAAACAAATGTTAAATTAAAGTGTTCAAGTCATGTTTGCTTAAACCATGGAAACTGAAGCTATGTATTGTAAGACTGTGGAGGAAACCAACATTTACTTCTATCTCACTTTAACTGTAGTATCCATTTACTGAAATTAATGATTATATAAAAAATTCCACATATACAGTCATGCATTAAGAAGCCGATTATCTTAAATTTTTATCCTTACATTTTTTATTTTTTTTTTTGAATACAGAATAGGAATAGATGCTATCTGTGTTAATTTTAATCATAGAAACATAGAATCATGGAAGAGTTAGGGTTGTAAAGGACCGTAAGATCATATAGCTCCAAACCCCCTGCCCTGGGCAGGGACACTATGCACTAAACCATGTCACCCAAGACTCTGGCCAACCTGGCTTTGAACACTGCCAGGGATGAAGCATTTACAACTTCCTTGGGCAACCTGATTCTATGATTCTATATTTCTAATTAGACATCTTCTATTTCAATCAAAATTAGAAAGAGGTGAAGTGTGCTGAATTTTAAGTCGAATTCATAATATAATTCCTTTACATGTTAATGCAAAAATGGGTGATATGTTTTTGGGCATTCTTCTTTGCCTTCATAACAAATGACTACACAATCAGACTGACAGTGAGAAAAACTTCGGTGTTTGTGACTCCATTGTTATGACTCCATTGCTGGAGTTGTAAAAATCTTTGAAAGGAGTCTGGATGTTATAACAAATTCCTAACTTGTCTAATTTCAAGTAAGGAAACAAGCTATTTTCTGGCATTATGCTAAGTACCTCCCCCCCCCGCCCCAATGCTTGTTTTATCAAAAATACTTCTTGCTGTCTTGCTTTGCTTTTAATGAAAGCTATATACCAAGTCTTATGTTTTTATAGCAAAAAAAAAGTAATATGTCTATTATTCTATCTATGCCTAGTATGTTTGTATTTTTAGAAAGGACAATATTCATGAATAGAAAGAAATTTATAAGACACATTATTTGCACAGGTGAAAACATATTATTAGAAACACAGAAACATAATTACCTCCATTATGGTTATAAAATCGCTGTGGATTAACAGAAATAAAACTGGAGCAAAGAAACTTGATTCTCGAATGATTCCAAAATATTTCTATAAGAGTTGAGAACAAAATAATTTAAAAGTTAATGTCTTTGCACTTGAACTTATATGTCTATGTTTAATATTAGACACCATAAAAGCCTTATGGAATGTTTTTGTCTTATTGCTCAATAAAACATAAAGTGCATATAGAAGAGAATCATAGACTTGTTAGGGTTGGAAAGGACCTTAAGATCATCTAGTTCCAAACCCCCTGCCATAAGCAGGGACAC
>NDXB01021021.1:6927-31801 GCA_002631895.1 Agapornis roseicollis
CCCGGCTCTCCATTATTTTCACCGTTCAGCACAGTTCACTGGTATCTCGTGATAGACAATGCAAAAGGAGAGGAGGTTATAGCATCAGTGGCAGGAGACTGACTCTGAATCTGATCAGTTTAGGCAGAAGGGATTTCATGTGATCCTAAGATGCAGCTGTAGTATAAAACAAGAGATACTTCTTCATGTCTGTCATAGCAAGTGCAAAATCCCCAATGACCAGTGACACTGTGAGCAGCTGCTCATTCAATTAGCCTGACCTGACTTTATCAGGTTCCAGGGTCTAACGTCATTTGATAGAGTTTTCACTCTGCTTCTTAGATGAGATCACCCATTCTGGAGGCAGTTATGTGAGGCCGTATCTATACTGCAATTCATGTGCGAGCCCAAACGCATCTCACCTCCAAACAGCCTGCATGCTCCTGTGTATCCAGAGTGCAGCAATGGAGAAAACTCGAGCCTTTTTTCTCTGTTGTTCAGTATTGTGGCTGCAAACCTGTATTCCTGAGCTTGCCAAATATGTCAAGCATGCCCTAACAGGATCTGGTGCCTCAAGCACGCGGTAGTGAACTCAGGGGCTATGCAGGTAGTGGGTGAAGCACCAGAGGCACAGTCACAAGTTTAAGTCTACAGCCTGAGTGATACATTGGAGGATAACTACAGGTTTGGATGCCTAATCCTTTTTCATAAGGAATTTTTAAAATACCATGCTTTATATAATTTTAAGACTCACATGCATATATCTCTACCTCCAATATCAAAACAGAAGTTTCATACCTTGTCAACAGCCTACAGGTTGAAACTCCTTGGTGATACAAAATAAAGCACAATACCCAGTTCAGTCCCTTCCCATTCACTACTTAAAATCTTGAACATTTTTGAGCAGATCCAGCAACACAGAGTACTTCCCAAGCCTATACAACTATGGAAGTCTTAGTGAAAGTTTCCAGTGCGGATTGTGCTCACATTGTATCCTTTACAATTGACTCTACTGCAAATAATATAGATTTGCAGTATAGTTGTCACTTGTATGATCTCAATGAGAGAGCTTTTTCTTTATTTTCCTGAATAGGAAAAGGAAAATAATGCAGCTAAACGAAGAATACAAAATGGATAATTTAGCTTACAAACTTTACCCTAATTTACTCAATCTTAATTTTCTGCTTTTAGAATACTGGCAAGAAGATAATTTCTGAAATGTATTCATTATCGTCTCTCTGGATCATTTCTTAGAGCATTTAAGCTTCATTGTTCAAGCTGTACAGTTCAGTTGTTACTGGTCAGTCAAATCACATGGCATCTTGTTAGAGACTAATCCTTTGACCCTTCCAAAGACAAGACAAAGTAACAAGTTGCATGAACACAGGAACACATTAAGAAACAAGAAGGTCATACATTCATAAAAGCTACAGATAAAATCTTTAGTCTAAAATCTGAATAATGCAATTCTGGCCTCATTGATTAAGCAGGTTTTGGATCAGGCCATTCTTTCTCTTGAGATGACAATATCTATATAATGTATTCATTTTTACAATCATGACAGTGAGTTACAGTTTGATAAGTGTTTCTAATTTTAAAGGAAGAAGATGTGCCATTAATTGAAGATTATTCCTTGGCATTAATTTTATAAAGTGTGCTGCAGAACTCTTTTTCAAATTAAGATAGAAAATCTATGCCAACAGAGTACCAAGGAAGAACTTAAGAGTTGACAACCCTGTCTAAAGATGAATAGGACACATCTCAACTTCCTGTTTAGTTTTGACTCTGTACTGATCAACCTTTTCTTATTAGCACCATCTCAGCAATATGCTCTTCTAAAGATAAATTTCAGCTTCACTGCAATCCAGATTTTTCTGGCTCTAACAAATAATTTTTTCATGTCAGGCTGATAGTACAAATAACTGGTATAAAACCAGTCACTTCTTTGTCAGCCACTTTGGCTAACCATAATTAGAAGAGGATATTTTTTTCTTAATAGATTATTTTTACCGAAATTTATAATGGTTGGAATTTCAACCATCTGATTTGGTTTTGTTTTTTGAAAGCAGTTGAAAACCATTTATCTCATTCCATACTTCTATACACAGGCAGTTGTGCATCTTTCCTCTGTCTGAGAACCACTCAGTGGAATGATTAATGCAAGTTAAAATAACTAAAAACCCAAACAAAATCAAAAAAACCCCCACAAACAACAAAAACAGAGCACAGAACTGGAAGATTTTTGCTCTTAGAAGCATTAACACCAGAGAAAGAATCAGAGAAATTTGAAGGCAACTTTAGAATCGTCCCTAGTCTTATTATTACATCTGTTCAGCAGAAGGAGAAAAGACATGGACATATCGTATTTAGTGGAACATAACTTTTCTGACAGGACATCTCTTGAAAGGAGGATTCAGGACAATTCCCCCCATATTCTATTTATGGGATCGTATTAGGGACAATTAGCAAGTTAAATTTTTTAATGGAATTTAAAATTCATGATGTCTTGAAAATCTGAGATTTCCATCTGAGATTTCTTCTGCCTCCCAAAGCAGAGCTTAGCCAAGGAATGGAGAATCAGCTAGCCTGGTTTGTCACCATCACCTCTGAGGGATATGGGTTGCAGAAACAGACAGTGATCTGGCAGCAGTAATATCAGTGGTCTTTCCTGATTAAAGACTACACAATTTAGCTGCAAATATGAGGCATTTTGCTACTGTCCTTTGAGCACATGAACAAAGATGCATCTGTGCATATATTTTTCAGCACATACTCCTAAAGTCGAGGCTCGAGGATGGGGAACAAGATCAGGGTGTCTGCTTTAAATCAGTGGCCATTTTTTTTTAGTCTCAAGTATCTTTTCATGGTTTTAATCACCAATGACTTCAATAATCCACAACATATACTGAAAATTACTTATTTTCTTTTCCTCAAAATTTAGAAATAGATTTCCACATCCATTGTTTATGGCTATGGTGATGGAGGTAGAAATTACACAATCAAAAAATTAAGAATTATAGCATACATTATAAAGTAAATAGAACTTCTCTCAGCCTGAGGAGACATGGTAATTTTCCACCAGAACTAGTGAACTAGAAAGTCTGATTTATTGATCTTTGAGGTCAGATGTACATAATTTTGATTGGCTGGTTGATTTTTGTTTTGCTTGCTTTGTTTTGTATTGCCTTTTTGAATTTATGGGTGGTAAGATCAAAGTATTAATGCATTAATTCAGTCAGTATTAAAGAGCCCCTTGTACATGTTTCTGAGTATCCTTCAAAGCTGACATCCTGTTTAATATCTGTATCTGTCAACTCTGAAAACCAGTATCATGTTGGAACTTTAAGCTGCCATACGATAGCAGACAGTTGTGGTCCTGTTTTTCACTTTAGCAGTTTCACTAGGAAAGGATAAGAGGGAGAAAACCCTGAAGGGGACAGAGATAAGTTTACTTTCTTGAAAAAATGTAATTTATTAAGGCTCTAGCTTCAGCAAATCTGATTGAATTAAACTTGAGCAGTGTGAGCAAGACTATTTTTTATGGCTTGCAGCAATTTCCAACTGAAAGGCAGGTAACAAGTATAATAGGCTTCTATCTGATATTTTGGATTTTTGTACACCAAGGATTTAATTCTCAGAGGACACGCAATTTTGAGCTCCATTTTCCTGTAATGTTAATCTTTTCATACCAAAGTCACTAGATCCTTTCAGAGAAATTGCATGGCAGTACAGCAATGCAATTTTTAAGTACAGTACTAAATAAAAGCAATATTACAACTGCTTTACAGTTGGGAAAACAAAATGGTGTCCACATTTCCAAAAGGTTCAGTTCTCTTTAGTGCCTGACTTGTAAATTTTTCCACAAAAGGAAAAAAAAAACAACTGTAAACCTCCCTCTTGACTTTGACACTTTATCTCAGTAAAACTTAACTAAAATCAACTACTTCTTAGTGTTCATATTTTGTGCTTGTCTACATACACATATTTATTTATATACACCCTGTACGCCCAGAGTTTTATGAATCAAGAGTATTTTGACTCTATTGTGTTTCCCAGGCTGCTGATTTAGATTGAAAAATTCCACTTGATATTCCTTAGGGTGAAATCCATTGTTGTACAATGGCCTACAAACTACTTGAGGCCCATTTATTTCAGGGTTTAAGTAGCACTTCAGTGATGCATAGCCTTGTACAGATAGAATTTTACCTGTAAGAAACATCCCACTTCTTTCTTTTTTGATAGTTTTAACTGTGCAATAGGACTGTAAGTGTTTTGTAAAATAATACTGTAAAATCTAATGTTTCCCTCCCTTTCAGTTATATATATTCTTATACTGAGTGGGCTTTTTTCATAGTTGAAAACAGAAGAAAAAAAGGGGTGGGAGGAGGAATTTTAAGGCAAAACATAGTAATTTTTTTCTTTATATTACCTCTAGTGGTGGTAATACAAATCTTAGGGTGAGAAGTGAGGTGCAATGTGATGCGTAAAGAAGAGTATCAACTTCACTCTTTGTTAATCATGCTACTCTGCATCCTTGATAGTAGTATAATCGTGTCATTTTTCAGGAAATCAACAAATACAGAAGCATTCTGCACACAAATTTATTATCACAATAGCTAGGCATAGATCTTTGAAGCCAGGCTAGGTTTCTTTCCTTCAGAAAAACAAGCCAGCTCTTACCTCCTGTACAGCAGAGTCAGTGGTAGTCCTTCCATCAGCTTCAAAGAAAACTGAACAGAGCCTACAGCGTTCAGGCTACAAGAAGATGAAATAAGATTAGAGAAGTGCATGTGAAAAGACACTAATTGAAGAACATGAGCACTGAGAACAAAGGATTAAACAGATTATAAATCTAATGTATAGGGAATTGCTTCATGCATGACCACGAGTTACTCAAAACCAATTGCTATGTTGTGCAGGGGCTTCTGTTTCTCAGTCTACTGACTGAGGAGGACTCTGAAGACAAAGCAAGCAAGCTTTTTCTCCAAATGCTCTGGGCCTGAATCATACCTGAACACCATGCTCCAGACTGATAGAAGAGGAAAGTGGGTGAAGTGAATTTTAAGTTAACTGTCAGAATTTATACCCATAAATACAAGGCAAGTCCAGATGAGCAGTTTCTTTACATATGTAGCTTTTTGATTAATAATCTGTTAAGTCCTATATTTTTTCTTCCTTGTTATATATAGATATCAAAAAAATGTCTTGCAGTAGTTCTGAAATTCTTGTATGCATTAATAATTATGGATCTTGATGAAAACAGATTTTGGAAGTTGACAGTGAGGGATGTTTCTGATAAACTGTTCGGGACATCTCAGGACTTAATAAATTTACCACAGGGAGTAATTTCATAAAAGTCGAGATGCCTACTGTCCTAAGAAATATGAACTGCTAAAGCGAAGTACATGACCTGGTAAACAGTGAAATCTAGATGCTATGTATGTGAATACACACACCTGCAGAGTGGATAAGCAATATTTATTCACAGTCATACGTAACATTTGGAATAAATGTCCCATGTCAGATTTACAGATACTGCACTTCATTATTTAAGATGTATTTTTGCAAATCATGCAGTATGAGAACACAAAATCTTGCATATACAGAAACTAGTAGCAGAAAATACCTATAGCATCATTTATTTCAGCGCATTTCATAGAAGCCAGAAGGTAAAGATAAAGTAAGTTCATTTATTCTTAGGACAACAATGTTGCTGCTCATATCATACTATCAGAAAGACTACTGGAAAATCAAATCCTGATAATATACCCCAAAAACCCCATGGCATACTAATAACTTCCATACTGAGTAGTAGGACACAGATTTTTACACTCTATGACTTTCACAGTTATTAGTTGGTTTTGCTTGACATTAATTCCTTGATTTGGGCAGCATAAAACTAGAATACAACCAAGAAACATAAGGAGAAACTAACTAGACTACGGCTTAGGTTTAGGAGAGAGTGGTAGATAATGATGGTTCAAATGTTATGAAAGACGACTAGAATAATTAATTATACCAGCAGAAAAAAGACTCATGAATTTACCATCTGGAAGCGTTATTACATTGCGTGTCTAAATTATTCCTCTACGCTTAGCACAAATCTTTAAAGAGTCGCAATTTAATTACACAGAGGGTAAGAACTAAATTCCATGAATGATTAGAAGGCCTCCTCTCCAGGGCTATAGTGAAGAATCTTAGTAGGGAGATGGTATTTGATGAGACTGTTATGCCACGAAGATGAAAGGAAGCAATTGACCCTAAGAAGCATCTGCTATGCTGCTCACCTGCAAAGGGAAAAGCCTCTGATGTGCTCTACCACAAGCATATACCCAGTTTTGCACACTGTTAACTATCAGCCTGCACCAGGTATAATTGTACGCACCTTCAGCTGTCACACCCAGAGATGATGACTTAATAAGTCTTTCCAAAGCTACAATTATGTCTGTATAGCCAGGCCATTAGCAAGAATGCACTACTACATACGTGCCCTGACAGTAAGTTTATACTGGAACTTGACATTAGCCAGGTTATGGGCCTTTCTGTCACAGTTTTATAAAAGCATTTGTAGTGTTTATTCCTTCAACTTCAAAACCCAATGCCCCTTGATACACAAGGCAAGCTTATGTACAGCTGCCAGAGATAACAGTTGAGTGTGTAATACACACCCCGTATTACAACTCTCTAGCTTTCCTTCAGGGAAGGGCTGTGTGGCAACAAAGTCTCTCACTTCTTCTCCTTCATAGGTGGAAAAAAAGAATGGGACAATACACACAAGACACACATAGCCTTAGGGATTGTTTCCTTCAAACTTTACTGCAGGAATTTCGTCTTCTTCAAGAGAATGCAGCAGGTGCAGCACAGCTGTGCCTGTGAGTGTGACCAAAAAGAGCCCATACAGACCTTGGGGAAGGTGGCTCCCTCACTATGCCTGGAACAAGTTTATCCACAAATACCTGAAGATGCTGGCTGGACACCAGTTTTGCAATGCTCCTAAAAGACTCATGACCTGTTTGTGTAAACGAAGGTTAAACTCTACTAAATGAGATTTCTACCATAGTACTTCTGAAAGTGCAGTGGTTGCTGAGTGAGGTTGAAGAAGGCAAGGAATAAAACGTGGCAAAAACTGCTGCTTCCCAGTTTTCATGCCTGCCCTCCAGAGGAGTTAGGAAAGTCAGTCTGCTCTGCACAGTACGAAATGGATAAATGAGCACCTCAGACTTAAAAGCCAGCTCAGACTATTGCCAAACTTCAAAACAACTCCCAACTTTCTTGGTGTTTGGAGTGCTGCTGTTTCTGTTTTGTGGGGTTTTATTTTGCTTTTCAACATGTTTATGTCTCTGCACTTTCTGTGAGAAGTCAAAAGGAGAAGCAGAAATAACACAATAGCGTGAGAAAGGTCAGGCTTTTGACAGTTCCAACCTGACTTTAAGATCAGAGAAGCCAGGGAGTGATAAGCACTGGGTAAGTACTGGAGTTAGTGGGTATTTCAGACCTTTTCAGTTTTGCTTATGAGATTCTGCAAAATGGAAGAGAGCAAAGACTAAAATTACTACAATAAAAACATGAACATTCACATACATGCATGTGTTAGTTCTGTAGAAGGACTATGATTTGTGTCTTTTCACATCTGAGACTCGTTTCAGGGGTGATGACTTAAGCAACCAACAAAAAAACACCACCATAAAATCTTGGTCCCAAATGGCATTCTCCAACATGGGGCGTTGTTCAGACCCGAATTTGTCTCATTAGGGTGGGGGTTATAGTTTCACTTGAAGCTCACCCTGCCTTTTCTCTTCACTACAGGGTACATTTTTTTGCTAGGAAACAATGGGGAAACTTTACTTGGTTTATTTACCCTCCTGCTTGCAAATACATGTGACTACCCCTGTACTATTTATTCTTACTAAAAATCCTGAAGAACTTATTAAGTGCTATAAATCACTCATTAATAAGGAGGAAGTTTCACCCGTAATGCAAAATCTTAAAGGATTTAGCCTTAAAGTTAGCATTTGCAGGTCTAAATTTTCTCTTATGCATATTTTCAGTCATTTCTGTGTATAGTGTAAAATGAGGAACAGTTTAGTCAAGTGAAAATGTATTGCACTACTTGACCTGAAAATCAGCTCATCAATTAACTTAAATACATAACAAAGAATTCTACTGTATGAGCCACAAAAACTTTTCTTGGTTAAAACTTTCCCAGTTGTGTGTGACCAAGCTGAGCGTCAAATGAGCATGCCCCAGAAATAAAGGTGTTGCCTTTACAAAAGTGGGGGATTTAGCTCAGTTCTCTAAATAATCCCAGTCCAAGGAGTTCTTTAAAAGAAACATCTACAATAAAATGTGTTGAGTAAAGAGACCCGCACTGAAATACCAGTGCATGGGTGAGCGCAGGGGAGCAGTCTGTACGGAGACAGATAATTATTAGCTTCCCTACACTTTACTGAGCAGATTTTACTAACCTAAAAATGTCCGGTTTAATTCACAGTGTGCAAAAGCAGAACAAAACAAGAGAGACCGCATTCCACCAACGTGGTTTTGTATATTCGCACCTTGTAATGGCTCCCCCGCAATCGCCCCTTGGAGTTGGCTTTGTTTGTTTACGTTTGCTGGTTGGCTTTTCAAAAGAGCAGTAAAAGACATAACCACAGCAGCGACCAATGCTATTAACTGTGCTTTTATATGCCGCTGCTGTAGCGCTGACACTCAGGCTTGCTAACTACACAGTAGAATTTAAGCTGGATCATTTAAATAATGATAAAGCTGTCAAGACTGATGTGATTTTCTTCTTGAGCAATTCACCTTCTATTACAGATTTTATTGTACTTTATAGTGGGCATCTGTAAATCTGTGGATCAGCTTAGCTCCCTAATTTACACCCATTGCACGTACTACATGGTTTTAACTGACTTACTTTAGAAGGATTCACAGTAGTTGCTAGGAAACCTTTCTGTGTTCTTTTCACTTCTTATATAGCATTAGCTTTTCAATTGATAAGGCTGTACCTTTAGGTACAGAGGGATTTAAGCAGAATCAAACAATGACAGTAGGACTGCAGCAAAGATAAGCAAAGAGAAAAAAAAAAAGGGTGGGGGGCACGCAAATCCTTGTTCTCTGTACAGGTAATACAGAGGATTAGAGCAAAAGAAAGGACATAGCACATTTTCCATGAATATTTTTAAAAGATATTCTGCATCACATTAAGAAAAGCTGCAAAACAAGGCTTCTTACTATAGCTTAAAGTTTATAGATTTGTAAATGGCTGTGCCAGAGAAGCCATTTCATTGTGCTACTTCTGTTACCCTGCATGTCTTCAGGGGGATAATTTCCAACACTAATATTGTGAAGCATTTTATTGTTTCAGGGAAGGGTAACTCCCATACAGCTTTAAGGAAGTAAATATTTTTGCCAGAAGTGTATCTATTGCACACACATTCCCACCAAGATCACAAACTTAAGAATTTCCTGCTGAAACAGAGTCTGATAGATGTCCTCAGGTTAGCAGACACATAGCCGAGGTGAAAGCAAGACAGAGACACGTAGAAAGTGGGGAGATAAAAGAAAACTACCCTTATCTACTGTAAACTACATTGCCTTAATCCTTCTCATCTCTACTGGAATAAAATAGTTATGTCTTTCATTAGAAAGCAACATTTTCCTAATCAATTCAAGTATACAAATGCGTACCTGATGAGCAACAGTAACTATATTACTTTCAGAAAGAAGATTTTCTATGATGCCATTTTTCTCCTCCCCAAAGAATCCATCTCTTTTCAAACGTTTCAGCTCTTACTCGAGCAGGCAAACTGTGAAGAGCCCACTGACCTGCAAATCTTCCTCTTCCACCATACCCAGGTGCTATCGCGTCCTCAAAGCATGATGATGGCTGTTCAGCCAAGATTGCAGTTCACTCCTGGCAGGACAACTCATTAGCTTGAGCAGCACCACAGCTGTCTTTTAATAGGCCATAGGGTAAATTTATGGATACTGGAAGACAAGTTTTTTCCATCTCAATTGAAAGAGGAAAGATAATTAGAATTGTCTTTTCTAAGTCTTTTTAACCTGGGGCAGCTACAAAACTGTAACTGTGGGTCATTCTGCAGGCTATTTCTTTTTTTTCAGAGTTCCTGAAAACTGAACCTAACAACAATTTTCCTCTTTCCATACTGTCTTGTAGAGATTAGAGTGTCTCATAACATGAGAGGCTCACTTCAGAAAAGAATCTAACTTGCTTCCTCCAACATCATGACTCATATCTCTTTTGATTCGGAGAAAACTCCAGGAACTCGCCAACAAAGTTTTCAGTTGACAAGTGGCGCCGGGAGACATGGGGACAGCTCCTCCAAGCATGTTTCTGCCAGGCATCATCCAGGCTGTGATTCTATTGTCCTTAAACATACATGTTCATTAGATTACATACATTCCATCACAATTCTTAGAGAATGTTTCCTGTTTGCCTACAAAAATGTGGTAGTGAGCTTTTGGACCCCTGGTGGTTATTTCTTCATCGCTTTGTTTTAGGATCGTTATCTTATCGGTAGCCATCAGGTAGTTCTGGCAGAGCTTATCTCAGCGATTCCCATTTTCTCAAAGCCTAACATTCCTGAGATTCCTTCATTTACAATCCCATTGTTCAATCAACCCCACTCTTCACTTCGGTTAACATATCTGGGTTTGCATTAGCACTGTCTTGGGTACAGTGAGATTCATAAAACACCTACTTTCTACCAGTCAGTATGAAAAAAGGAGAGAAAAGCTCTCCCAGCATCTTGCTTTCAAACCACCCGAATCAGAGAACATAAAAGTATGTGAAAGTAGAGAAACAAGTAGGCTATCATACCCTCATGCTTAATACCGCCTGTGAAAATAACTGGTTTAAATAAGGCAAAAAAACCCAAATAATAATTCATGAATGAGTTTTAAGTTCATGAAGTTTAAAGGCAAACAGATCACTGAAAGAAATAGGGACTGACCACATTCTGTAAATCATTATCTTCAACCAGTAACCCCAGTACCAAATCTTTCTTGCAAGGTGTGTTTGCCTAAAGCAAACATCATTTCAGAAGGATTTAAACACATCCTGACATACATGAGAATCTGGCACCTCCAGCCATAAACGCTTCCCATGAAAAAACATATTTTCAAATTCTAATTGTATGCTGTTTGGTTTAATCTTTTAGCACTTTTCTTATTACCCCTTTTTTTCACTACTGTTAAAAGAGTTTTTAGTAGTCAGTATTGCCTTAATGTCAAAACATTTATTTATATAATGCAACTAAGCCATCTCTCAGTCTTTTTGATAAGTTAAACAGATTGACTCATTTAAATCTTTTATTGAAAGGCACTTGATCCAGTCTTTCCTTTTATTTTGTAACCGTTTTCTTCCAGCGTTTAAGTGGGGACAGTAGTCTTATGATTGATACTACAATCTCTCAGTGATGCATGGAAGGTAAAACCCCTACCAGTTTCCCAAGAAAAACTCCCCATTTATGCATTGCAGTCTTGCATAATCTCCATTAGCCACAAGATCAGACACAAACCTTCACAATGTTAATGGCAAAGGAAGGCTAAGTTTTAAAAGAACCTGTAGAAGTAGAGAACTGTGTAAGACATCTTTTGTTACAGTACAGCCAGGTATTCAAAAGTTTCAATCAGCGTTACACTGGCTAATACTTCACTTTGAAGCATATCTTTCTCGTTGGTGACATCCTTTGAAAGAGCAGAGGCAACTGAAAAGATACCAAAATAACAAAAGAACCTCCAAGCCAAATAAAAACCAACCATATAACCTCCATATCTTAAAAAACTAAAATAGCATCTCTCCACACATGATATGCTCTCACTTACTCTCTTCAGGGTCATTTTCAAAATGGTAAAGGAAACATTACAGCATACAGGCTGAAGTTCTCCCCTATCACCACAACTGCCTTTGCATTGTATGTTTCCTGATATTCTTTTGTATATTTTGTAAAATGTCATATGAATTAAGCTATGCACAACAGATTTATGTTGCTAACGATAAATATGAGAAAGAAAGGAGGGGTAGAGAAGGAGCAGGGCCTTAAACTTATTTCAAAATAACTCTTGGCTTGAAAAGGAATTTGTAACATCAACAGTTGGAAATTTAGGAAATAAAATTTCCAAGAATAACTTCTAAAGGCTACTTTAGTCTTTTGGTCAAATAATTTGGATCTCATTGATCTGAAGAGATCACTAAATCTACATTTGAAATACTGCAGAAATACAGTCAAAAACAAATAATGAAAAGCAAAAGAGAAAATTCAAATTGTAAAAAAAGGAGGTTTGCATTGGTAAGTTCAAACTAGTATACCTAAAGGAAAATTAGGCTTTTCTTTTCCTGAAACACACATACACAAAAGAATGCTGGCTGAAAGTATACAGAAAAGATTGCTTTCACTCAGAACTGGTGTTTCTCCGCAAAGGTGTTCTCTTTGCAAAGGCACTTGGAGAAAATATACAGACCTAGATTACATTAGCTCTCATCTCCTTTATTCCCATCTTCCTTAGAAGGAGATATATGAGGCTATGAAATGCTAAATTTTTCCAAGAGGAAATGCCTGAGGATTGCTGCTGCTCACATCAAACAAGCGAAGATGGAAAAAGTGCTAAGATTTTGTGTGGAACTACCTTATATTATGCAGGTAAATACAAGAAAAAATCCAGCATCCTTATGTACAACTGAATTTGCAATTTGGTCTACTATTCAAGTAGAAGTAAGTTAAGGTTAAAATATGGCTAATGAAGAATGAGTGTTTATTTAACTTCTGCTCACCAAAACTAAATCATGCATTCCTACTATGTTATGTTTTAAAAAGAAAGTTGTGTAGAAAAGAATAGCTTTAATCAGTTTTAAAATTGCATTCAAGGAGAACATGACTACTAGACTATTCTCAGGTCTGAGTTCTGTACTTCACCTAGCACAGTGTTACACACCAAACAAACAAATCAAAGCACAAATTGTATGCTTACACATGATGGCACCTCTCACTTCAAGGTGCATCTAAAAGCTCTCATTCAGCCAGTCACACTATTTTATCATGACAAACACATATTAATTCATTAACTTTGCATGAGATATATCTGAAATACCCAGAGGTTAGCAATCTCTCCATCATTACAACTTATTTGCTAGTTGAGTTCACTAACCCATCACAAGGATCAGTTTCCTTCCAAACACCTATTCAGACTCTTAGAAGGACAAATTATGGGGGTTTTTTATTATGATTATGATTAATCCTTATTTTTTTTAAATTACAAGTAATTGGGGAACACCATAACTTTGTGTATCAAAATTTAGCATGTCTTCATAGCAGTTAGTCAGCAGATTTCTCATCTTCCACAACATCTCTCACCACCAAAGAATTAACAGCCACTCAAGTATGTGGCTACAGTCTTGCGTTCTCCACAGTTGAAGCCTTTCAGATATAAAGAAATATTCTCACCCTTTAGCAAAATGCCAGTCATGAACACAAAAAGTAAGATAGTAAAAAATAAAGGCTTCCTTAATAACCAGAGGTTAAAAGCACACATAAACAGGCTATTGGCATGAGTAGGTTTCCCTTACACCACAAAGGCAGTGGTCCTTGCATGCCCCAGTTCCCTCCATGGCTGTCTCACCAATGCTGCTACATTTCACTACCCACATATCACCTTGTATTTAACTATGGTTCCAAATCAAGACCGAAGTCCTTTTCAAGTCTTAAGAGGGCTGACAGAATCAGACACATACACCAAAAAAAGTGATACACTTCTCATATCCTAACTCCTGTTTATGACCAAACTGCCCTTCAGCTTGTGAGCATCTTATCAGTCCCTTCAACACAGCAATATTCTCATTGTCAAATGATACTAATGATCTCATGAGTTTTTTCTTCATCTTCCAACTACTGCTCCCTCATCCATTATACTTTCATGATGTCCATGTAACTATACCAAGCTGAAGATTTGCTCATCCTCAATAAAGAAGTCAAAAGACAGCTTCTCTGCTGTTTGGTTTTGTTTTGTTTTGTTTTTTTAACTAAAAGAGGATTCCAAAACTAAACCTATACTCCTTGTTTGCTATCCTCCTCCTTTTCCCCTCTCCTTCCTTCAAAAATCAGCATGCTTGAGTGCTTCTCCTAGAAAAGCCTGTCTTCCACACTTCAACACCAGGAGGGTTGGTAAACCTCACCCTCTGCAGCGAGTCAGAAGGAATCAACATGCACTATTTTATAAACTGAAAATTTACATGGCTTTTACTTTTACAGCGGCTGAAAAGATACCATTGTAAAGGCGTCTCTTGCCCTTTCCTCTTTTGCTGCTGAGCAAGTCAGCATCCCTATGGAAGTGCTTGCATGCTCAGACAGGTAGCTTCTAAACACGTGGGATTTTTGAGGGTAAAGAAATGTTTCCTACAAAATGTAGTGATGTAGTATTGCTGTCATGAATCTGAGACATAGTAACAGACTGTAGTGACATATATGGTAAGCATTTGAAAACTGATGATTAAACAAGCTTGTTTTCCTATGCCAAATGTAGACTTGAGAAGGAAAGGGCTTACATGGGTAATAATGTTTGTTTTGGATCAATACACAGTAGATTGCCCAGTGCTGATTATTTTGAACAAATGCACAGCTCTACCCCATGTAATAAAAACCTGGCTGCCCTTTGTTACTCATGAAACTCATAAAGGTTAAACCTTTTGCCTGAAGGAAAAGAAAAAAATCCTTTTCATCCAATGAAAATTAATAGGACTGAGCGTCCCTATCCTTGCAGGCAGCTGTAATTTTTCAGCTAAGAGGCATAAAGATTTAAGAAGAATTGATGATACAAAGTTTTTGTCACCAACATAAACACATTTTAAAAGCGGCTAGCAGTAGGCTCACACTGAGAATCGCATGTCTGAGGCGATGCCAGTGGTACTTAGCACAGCTGCTCATGGCTGGGCGCCTAATTGAATGTTGTTTGCCTCAAGATTTTCCAGTGGACCATTTCAAGTGGCAGCACACAGCTGATGTGCCATATAACCCACATTAACACCTCACCTGCAAAATACATAATTACATTCAAATCTGCTGATTAGATGCAAAGTACAAACACATGCCAGCGGTTGCATTTCAGAAGTAACAGTGCCCATCCTCAGTGAAGAGAATGAGTGGATTGTTATCTAGAACCAGTGCCACATCCTGTGTCTCCCAAAAAGATTATTGGTAACATGCATAGGAATTAAAATTTCATACGATCATTTGATGACGAGGCCTCTCTAAGGATAGGTAAATGGAATTCTGTTTGTTACACACACATTTATTGTGCGTCTTAGCTCACATGTATGTATGTAAAAGATATTTCTGTGATGCTAAAAAAGGAAAATCTTCTGATAAAATACTTCCTATATATATAGAAGGCGCTGTCAAATTGCATGATTTATAGAATTAGAGGATGTTAATCTAGTATCTTTTAATATCTGCTACCCTTATGTCAATCTTTTTTTCCTAAAGCATGTTTGTTCCAGATTTATTTATTTTTTCATAACTAGTCTTCACCTCACAGGAAGTTTATGTTTCTATTAAACTAATTCACATCCATTTGAAAATGCCAATCCAGCCCATTTCATTTTCCCACTGGGAGTGCAGTCAAGCATAGTTGCAGAAAAATAACTACTTAGAAAACATGTTTGCATTATTGTTGTTTCTTCAGGTGGTTACATGCAGTGGCCCATCTGCGAGGTCATCACAGTCATTCTGAATGCAGTGGACTAAGCCTTGTTCTACCAGAGCAGATATCAGCTAAAAAATTCCAAATAGAACCAAAGCCTTGGATTTAGGAATAAACTCTTAAGACTTTCTTAAAATACTGCATTTAGTAGCATAATCAATTAAAATCACAACCAAAATGAGACATGAAATATGGGTTGGGGGTTTTTACCTTAGAAAATAAAAGTACATAGTCTAGCAGTATGCAGTCTTGCTAAATTCCATGTGTTCTGAGGTTATCTTAATTATAATAATTATTTTTTCAGATATGCTACCCCAAAAAAAGAAATAACCAACCTTGAAAACCCATGTTATGTTAAAGTGATACCTAATGGACGAAATCAACCTCTTGAAAGAGATTTATGACAAAGGAAAAGCTTAGGTAGGCAGGCTCATAGTGAAGGTGAGAATTTAAGTCTGCCCCTTCAAGCCTCCAGACTGCAATTTGTGAAGAAGGGTCCCTCTGAGGCAAGTGATGATCTGAATATCTAATGGAAGTCTGTATGTGTTCTATAAAATAGTAAGAATGAAACCTGCTTAGACAATCATAAAGCCGATGCTTCCTATTTTTACTACACAATCTATTTGCAATGAGATTCTAGATACAGAGAAAGGTAGGAACAGATTTTGTTATCTACATAAATCCCATAATGAAACAGTTGAAGTGTTTGAACCTTTTTCCTTCAGTACAGTAAAATCAGCAGCTGCTAGTGTTTACCTGGCTAGCAGTAACATAGGTAAAATGCTACCACTGGTAAGACCTCAAAAGAACTGGGATAGGAAGTTACTACTACCTTTATTCTCCATCAGCATCAACCCTGAGCTGAAGCTACAGGCTTTGGAGCTAGCCTGTATTCTGCAGGTGGGATACTGCTAAAGGCCATCAAAGCAGTTTTGAGACTAGTAAGATCTGGAAATAAAAGCCAGCTCATTTCTTGTATTTTAATCTTGAGTACTTCCTAGCCCCCAAAGCTATAGTGAATTACTGGCATCACCACTACGAGTATGCTGACATCAGTACTTCGAGGTATGTCCTTTACTTCATGGGCATGGGCTCACTCACCCCCTTTTTAAATTTTACATTAATGGAACTCTTACAGGTTTTCAACATTTAAATCTCTTACTTTGTCAAACTAATTAGTGTTGTTTTAATCATTTCATATCTCATAGCATCCACATCCTGATAGGTGTTTAAGAAAGAACAGTAAAGGAAAGGCTACTTCCCTGAAGGGCTTGAATTCATACTCATTAAAATAGCTCAAGAAAGCAGCTACTCTTAAAACAGACTTTAAAACCATACTTTAGGAACTTGTAAATGACTGTAGCCATATGATTCTCATATCAAATCTTTCTTTGATAAACTTAACATTTCCTGTTTAATAAATTCTTTTCTTGAGGGTGTCTCTTACCTTGATCAAGTAATTCATGTATTTTAAGGAGCATAACTCTTCACAGTTTGTTTGTTTTTATGAAGCATTGTCACAAAGAAAACAAAACTGACTTAGCGCAAGTTTGGTAAACAAACATGGGAAACAACTGCTCCAAGAAACTGACTTTACAAACAACAGACTTTTGTATAGACATCACATTTCACCATGAAATGCAGTGAGGCCATATGATAGACACTGATAACGTGCAGTGTTAAAACCTTAGAGAACAAATGACTGGGGGTTACTGTAATGAGATGCAATTTAAAAGTTCTTATTAGAAGTGAATTTTAAGAGAGAATCTGACCAAAAGTTATGACTCAGACCTTTGAGAAAGCACTGTATTTGATCTCCTTATGAACGAATTTGAAGTCCTGATTTATTTTACATCAGCCAAATTCTGTTAACAAAGCAAATAAAGTACATATTTTTAAAAATCTCATCTATTATTCTCAACTCTCATATGTCTTTCAAATTTTAAAATTAAATATTCTGGATATTAAGTTGCAGAATACTGTCTGTAGAAACTCATTTCAATGTATTAATAAGCTACTGATTACACCAGTCCAGGTGTTCAGAACTGCTTAGATATCTCTATGGAGCACGGCACCGTGCCATATCTTCATATTTTATCTTTTGTCTGGCTAATTTTGTCAGCGGAACATTTCAGTAACTTACAAAAAGAAAGAAACCTTCTATGTTTCACTTTATTTCATTCATTGCTGTTCTTATCCACATCAGAATTAGAGTTTTTATTTGAAGGTGTTATGTGGGAGGTGATGAAGAGCCCAAAGAACCTTCTTTATTCCCTTTCTTCCCACGTGCGGTAACAGGTCATATTGGGGTTTATCCAGAAGAAGAGTTTGAGTGGCCTCGCTTTAACAGTATAATTACAGTGCCATAGCTATGCTGATAAAAATCCCTCATGTGGATACTCTATTCCACGGATAAAAAATATTTCATTCTAGAACAATTATTCTGCTTTTTACTTCTATCTGAACAAAGTTATTTTCCTTTCAGAAGAAGGGATCACAGGGGAAATATGTCAAGATATCTACAAAGTCTTGTTTCTTCTTGTGGGGATCCAACCCTCTCAGGGGATCCTGACATCACAGAATCACAGCTTGGTTTGGGTTCAAAGGGACCTTAAAGCTCATCCAGTTCCAGCCCCGTGCCAAGGGCAGGGACACCTTCCATTAGACCAGGTTGTGCCAACCCCCATCCAACCTGGCCTTAAACACTGCCAGGGATGGGGCTGCCACAGCTTCCCTGGGCAACCTGTGCCAGTGCCTCACCACCTTCACAGTAAAGAATTTCTTCCTAATTTCTAATATAAATCTAAGAGAAACAGCACCAACTCCAACTCACCAAACCTCCTTTGTACTTCAGCCAAAGGAAGAGCATGATCTGCCATCTAGTCTAGTCAAAGATCCTTCACAGGGAAGAAGGGGAGTGAAAATGGGATAACATGAGATATCACAACAATATCTGCTAAGTAGCTAATATATAGGCCTGAACTGAAAGGATAAATTTTCACTTGGTTAAATGTCTCGACTAAAATCAAAACATTCATTTCCCATCTATTTTTTTCAGATGGACAATTGAAAATTACACTTTTAATTTTTTTTTGACAAAAACATCTTGACAGGAAAAGCATAGGAAGTCCTGATTACAGAGTTAACTAGTCAATAACATTTAGTTTAGTTGCACCAGTAAGGTTACTAGCACTGTAGAAACTATGCCCTTTTTTAACATATACAAATGCTTTTCAAGCTCTTCCACAATGGACCTAAAAGGCTGAATACAGAGAAAGATTGAAGACCTGTCTGTATAAGTTTCTCAGAGCAGAATATTTTCTAGACTTGCAGACAATTCCCATGCATTCACTTTAAGTATCAAAAAGACTTCATGCATTAAAAATGCCAAAATAGGTTATTCAATACAAGTGAAAAGAAACACCTATGATGTTCTGTTATTTACTCTAGCCTTTCTTTTCTCTGTTAGAAAGAGTAAAGCTCATCTGTGGTGTTAGATTAACAAAAAAAATCAGAATGTAGCTGATGTAGAAATAGAATACAAAGTTTTCTATTGCTGCCATGACATATAGTGTGGATTCTCTGGAGCTGCCTGATCACAAGTAGCATCAAGAACACATTTTGCATCATCAGCATGGAAAGATATTCTCATTGTTACTAGCAGAACCCTACCAATGCCTGAATACCAACAGCTAAGTTACCAACATCTGAGCTTTCAAAATCACCAAGACAGAACAATTTTTAGCTATAAAGGTATTTTGCAGCATTTGATTTTTCTTCAGAGTGCAAATTTTAAAAAGAAAGGGCCTTGGTTACTGCTTTGCAGATTTACCCTTCAAATTAGTAAAGTGTCACAGGATGTAAAGACCATCTGAACTTCCCCTTTTATGGCATGGAAATACTCCTGGATGAATTTTAAACAACAGACTTTAGAGCAGACACTTAGCTAGTGTAAATCAGTATCACTCCACTGAAGTTAATGGAACTATGCCAAGATACCTGCTTCCATCTGACATAGTCTACTTTTTAACTCCAACTCTTCTTTGATTCAGTTAAGAGAACAAAAGAGCTTCAGCAGAGATCTTCCTGGATACAGACTGACCTCCTTGAGCCTGACTGATACCATAAACCAGAACTTTAGCTGATGAACCAAACACTGCATCACATTCCGTCCTCCAACAACAATCTGTAATAATGATCTACAGGCACGCACTGTTGCCAGCGTATTTTAAACATTTCCCCTTGTGCCTCAACAGTTGAAATCCCAGGAAGTTAAATTAGCTTGCAAATTTGACTGAATCAACACCTGCTCATTCAAAAATACATTCTAACTACAGGAAGGAATTCTTCACTCTCATTTGGAGCAGAGGAAAACAAAACACAGAAATCATGGCCAAATAATTTCAGGGCTCTGCAGGAATACAGAATTAAGCCATAGCATGTCCTTGCAGTTCCATCCTGTTTTCTGCTAGTTCCAGTACACAAGCAGACCTAGACTAGAAGTACATTTATCATTTGCTATGCTTCTGGTGAAAAACAGTCAAATCTAGCCACACATCTTCTCTCAGGCGATGTGAAACTAATTGAGAAATGGGAATTAATATCACAATATCATTAACAGTTTCTGCTTCCCTTTGTTTTTTTATATACTGGTACATTGATACACATAATAGTGTGATACACTGAATGCAAAACAGTGGCATATATAACATCCAAAACAAATAAGTTTCTTCTGATGCTACAAACTCTGTCAAAACTGGTTTTAGTCTAGCCTTGCAATCATAAGATACATTTTTATATATCATATATCATATATCATATCGTGAGCTAGCAGTGTGCGCTCACAGCCCAGAAAGCTGACCATATCCTGGGCTGCATCCAAAGGAGCATGACCAGCAGAACAAAGGAGGTGATCCTGCCCCTCCACTCTGCTATTGTGAGATCCCACCTGGAGCATTGTGTGCAGTTTTGGTGTCCTCAACATAAAAAGGACATGGAGCTGTTGGAGCGAGTCCAGAGGAAGCCACAAGGATGATCAGGGGACTGAAGCATCTCCCATATGAAGACAGGCTGAGAGAGTTGGGGCTGTTCAGCCTGGGGAAAAGAAGGCTGCGTGGAGACCTCATAATAAAANCGAGTCCAGAGGAAGCCACAAGGATGATCAGGGGACTGAAGCATCTCCCATATGAAGACAGGCTGAGAGAGTTGGGGCTGTTCAGCCTGGGGAAAAGAAGGCTGCGTGGAGACCTCATAATAAAAAAGGAGAAATTCAGATTTAAAAAGCTGTTGTGAAGCCGGTGCTCTGGCTCACTGCATGTACTCCGCTGGGGACAGCCACATAGCTGGAATCAAGGAGAAGAAATTGGCACTATTGTCTCCTACATAGCTAAGAAATGCCACAGCAAACGGGACTGTGGCAGTTTTACTATGACTCTGTCCCTCACAAACATGCTTTTTTTAAACTACAAAAATTTAAAGAAGAAAAATAAAAATTCCCTACTAAATTTTCCAGGAAGCTGATTTCATAGAATCACAGAATGGTTTGGATTCAAAGGGACCCTAAAGCTCATCCAGTTCCAACCCCCTGCCAAGGGCAGGGACACCTTCCATTAGACCAGGTTGTGCCAAGCCCCATCCAACCTGGCCTTAAACACTGCCAGGGATGGGGCAGACACAGCTTCTCTGGGCAACCTGTGCCAGAGCCTCAGCACCCTCACAGTAAAGAATTTCTTCCTAATATCTAATCTAAATCTCCCTCTTTCAGTTTAAAACCACTCCCCCTTGTCCTGTCCCTACATGCCCTTGTAAAAAGTCCCTCTCCCTGTACATATTGGAACACTGTTATAAGGTCTTGCCTGAGCCTTCTCTTTTCCAGGCTGAACAACCCCAGCTCTCTCAGCCTGTCTCTGCAGGACACTTTCCTCTTTGCCAGACAGGTCTCAATGACAAAGGCCTCCTATTTAAGATGATACTTGAGCAGCTACATTTGAAATACCAGAGTAAGCCCCAGAAAGAGACCAACTACACAAAAACTAGGTACAAGAGTTTTAAGTGTGTTGTAAATTTATTTGTCATTTAGTCATATTATACATGGAGTAAGTTCACAATCCTAACTTAGGAAATTGTACTGTATTCCTATAAATCCACACAGGGTAGTGTATTGACACCACTGAGCCTCAGTACCACAGACTCCAGGAACACCTCCACCAATAGGCCCTGATCCACATACCAACCAACACATACCTAACTGGAGTCACAGAAGCACCTTATCTTGAAAATGTTACACTGGTTTTCAGGTGATTCAATGCTGTGAACACTGCTATTATTCTTTATCAGTGCATCACCGTCTCTCAACTGAGAGGTGACTCTCACTAGAAATGAATGGCAGGAGAGAATGAAACACTTGCATATACAGAGAAATAGAAAAATGTAGAGAGGACATGAAAGGTTAGAATCACAGAATCATAGAATGGTTAGGGCTGAAAAGGACTTTAAGATCACCTAGTTCCAACCCCCCAGCCACACACAGGGATGCTTTACACTAGAACATGTCACCCAAGGCTCTGTCCAACCTGGCCTTGAAAGGGAAATGGATCTTAACTGAAGTTAACTTTTAGTTATTGATAATAAATATCTCAAGCTAATCTACTGAAGTTGTATCAAAGGAGTGACACATACACAGCTATGATAGAAATATAGTCTGCACATATCCACAGCTTATGCAATAGTTTTACTGGAAATTTCCCTGCTTCCTTAATTTTGTTCCAGCTCTTTATAGAGCCCTGTATTGTCAAGGGAACTGTTTGCATTTAGCTCCCTGTAGAAGGGGGTGAGGATTACACTAAGACTTTAAGAAAAGGAGAGATAACAAACAAAAAAGGTGATAAAGAAGAGACATGGGAAGAAATAGAATATCCATAATCCTGCAGTTCTCAACCTTTTATATCAGTCAAATAAGGATAAACGGTAATCTAATACATTCTAAGACCAACAAGAAGTGAATTTTGGAAGGCCACACCTTACAGAAGTGAAACAGTCACTTTTTGTGAAAGCTTTTATAGTCCATGACAACTTTCTGAAACAATTTCATAAACAGTAAACAGAAGTTAGGTGTTTCTGAGTTCTGGACTGTGTCCTAGTAGCCAGCATAGCATTAGGTACTGTGATGCTTGGGAAGTACTGTCATGGAGCTAATATAGAATCTCACTATGAAGAGGCTGTTTGATTGTAAATAGGCTCATGTTGACTCTGCATGCATTATGTGGAGAATTACTAGCTAGAGGGAACAGCAACTGCTGGTCAAATATTGTAGCAGCAGTAGAAATAACTAGGGGGGAGTAGGTACTTTTACTTTTTCAGGCCATAACTGTAGAACAGCACCACATTGTCCCATATTGCTAATTACAGCATTACACAAGTATCCTGCAAACACCGACCCTCTCCATCATAAGGATTGGAAATAATGCTTATGTCAGTAACTAATGTTTAACCTCCCACAATGAAACATGTTGCTTGTGCCTGATACGTTTTGAAGACATGAAAACCTCAAAGTACTTAAAAAGCCTCAAGTAATCTCCTGCCTAAGACCAGAGAACAGAGCAAATCTCTTCATAGCCAGTGGCGCTGAACAGATGATCCAATAAAGGATCCTGTTGCCTGCAGAATGGATGAAAACACCTGGCCAGTGATGCACACTGACTCAGATGATTCAGGGAGAGCTCTTAACCTGCATGGGTTTTTTGGACAATAAAAGCTTGCTGAGTTCACTGTGCCTGTAGAACAGACTTAGCAGTGCCTCTGCCTCTGCCCTCTGGTGCCAGTTTTCAGTCTCACAGTGCAACATCTTCCTTTGAAACACAAAATATATGAAAGCTTTGGGAGACAAAAATACATGCAGTGTAGGGAAGCCAACCACTGCAAGGAGTGAGTGGGGTCTCCTGGATACTCTTAGGACAAATGCAGGGGATCCAAGCTGGCATTAGACATGCAGTGCTTGAGACAAAAGAAGACGAAATCCTGAACAACAGTTCCAGCCATGGAAGTAGAAGAGAGAAGATGGAAGTTAGACAGAGAGAAGTGACATGATGGAGTGACATCTTACTCTGGAAAGAGAGAAGAGAGTGTCAAAACTGACATCAGAGCTGTAAGCCTGAGTGACAGGGAAGATGCTGAAACTGCTGATGGACACGTAAGAGGAGATGTCAGGAAAAAGAGGTGCACCTGTGAAGAGGAGGTAGATCTAAGCCAGAATATTGAACGCAGCTAAACCAGAACAAGGGCATTGGAAAGGCAAGACTGTGTTAAGACCTAAGGCAAGAAGGGAACCAAGAGGGAGAGGAACAGAAATAGTCCCAGAAATAGGAGCAAACCTTTGATATCTAATCAGAGAAGTGCTAAAAGCAGAAGTTACATTTTTCTGTCCTGAATTGTTTAACTATTATAGACAATTGCATTTGGTAAAGAATGTAGTTTTGCCATATAGTGAATTATCGTAAAAATTGCTCTTCAGACAGACAGATATCATGTTAACCACACTGAAGTCCTACACAGAAATGTGCTTGACACATCATAACATACTAATACTGAGAAGCTGCCTAAATGGCAATGTAGGGACATCGATCTTAGATGTTTTAGCTCATGCTCCAGAGGCATAGGTAGGTGAATCTGAGTTTGACCTTGGAACATCTAAATCCTACTATGATGGACATCTAGAATAAAATATACAGGTGCTGAATCTATATTATATTTTGGAAAGTGACTGAACTACAGATGGTAATAATGGAATTCTAGCAGCATGGGGTTCACTGCCTACATCTCCAACTGCAAGTACAAACCTTGGGGACAGAATTGCTCAGCTGCGGACTTAATGCTAGACAAACAATAGAAAAGGAGGAGGAATCCCAGGAAACATGAATCACAGCAGGGTTGAGATTACACTGGGGGAGAAAGCAGTTAATCAAAATTGTTGTTCCAATATATGTACCATCCAGTTGAAAATAAACTCCTTCATAACTTGTATTCTTTGCTTGCCTGCCACATGTTTTGCTTTGTTCTTTCACAAGTGTTAAAAGGAAAAATAAGAGTACCTGAAATCCACTGAGCAGTAACTGTGATATGTGAGTTTGAGTTCTTAATTTCAAAGACTGACTACATAGAAGACTACATATAGGTTGCCTAG
>NDXB01021022.1:4991-29935 GCA_002631895.1 Agapornis roseicollis
AAAAAAAAAAAAAAAAAAAAAAGCCCTCAGAGTTACGAGAGTCACTCTGAACAGGTTTGATGGAACACATCATATGTGCATAATATATTGTCTGAATGGAAGGTGACTGCAAGCAACCCCTTTCAGATACTGACGAGATGGCTGAAGAAAAGGAAGTTTGACATTTCTAAGAACCTCAGGAGTCCCCAGTGAGATGGTCCTTAACATTTCTCTAGTCATTTTTCCCTCTCTCATATTTTTTAAAGTTTCAGTCAAGATGAAACACAAAGCTAAAACAGTTCCTCAGTGGGTTAAAAAATGATATGATTTTAACAGTCAAAATGGCTGAACTCTGTTATCCCAATCTAGCAAACAACTCATGATCTGAATCTTCTAAGGGCAACTAAACAGAACCTGTAACTATGCGGATAACCCACCTGAGTTGAAGCCTGATTTAATAGCCATTTTAGTCCTCTTTCCAGGCATAAGCCTGAACTGTGGATCAGATTTTGAGGAGCTGCAGTATTTCATAGCCAATCAAGTGGGAACAATAGTGTGAAAGTAAAAATCCCCACTCCAGGAAAAAGAAGAAAAAAAAAGTGAGAGAAAAAAATAAAAAAGGAAAAAGCTTTCAGGTTGACATGTTACTGTTTGTGAAATACTCACCTACACTATATCCACACTTCTCTTCCTACTAAAATCCAAGTACTAAAAATTCTACCAAAATTCAAGTTTGTAGCAAAATACACTTTAACAGCCTTCTACTTTTATTGCAGTTTTCTTTCCTGAAATACATGTTCAGGCTAATCAAAAAGGTTCCTAAAAAAAAAATAAAATAAAAAAACCCTCTGCTTCCCTCTGTAAAACAGTAGGTACAGAAACTTCCAGAAGAAACCTGCTTATCAGTGATGATTACAGAAATTAATGTATCACAAGGGATTTTTCAAACCCACAAAAAAACAAACCAGGAAACTGTTTTGGGCTTTTTATTGGTTTTGTTTTTCCCATTAAGTAAAATTTCATTTAAGTCTAATTCAGAGAATTCTAGGAATGCTTTAATTAATGCCTCCTCTGTGTTACAAGCAGTCTGAACATGTAAATTCAAGGATAACTGCTGAAAGTATGAAAATACGTTGTAGAATATCTTTGATGCTTAAACAGTCAATAAAGGTACAAGCCTCCTTAAAGCTATTTAATTTTAAATTGCAAAAACTGCTTAATATCATTGCTATATATAGTAAGCTGTTTTATGCATAAATGTGCCAAGGTCATTTGGTGCCATTACTGATATAAGAAGCCATTTCAGTATAAATGTTATTAATTGGGGGATTAATCAGTCATACAGCAATACTTAAGCAACCTCTTCACAAACCTTGCAAATTCAAGGGTCACCTCTCCAAATATTTAAAAAGGACAATAGCTTCTTTTCCCAGTTTATAAATCTCTCAAGCACACACAGCTAGGTTCTAGCTATCAACTTTTGATGAATTTCTGCCATCACAGAGGTAATCACTTCATAGCTTTCAAGAAGCAAATAAAATAGTGGCTGTTACTACCACTCTCTTTCCTCAGTAGGTTTTTTCTTGTATGTTACTAATTGGAAGCCCTTACTATGGTTTCATAAAATTAAGTATGTTTACCCACTTTATCTTATCCATGACAAACGAAAATGGATCAAGTGTGGCAAAGCACCTTTAAACAGTTTACCATTTTCAGCTGAGCAGTCTTTATAAATTTTCAAAATAAATAAATAAAATCATAACTAATTATAGAAAAGGTTTATCTTAGTTTAACTACCCTAGAAGAGTGCCATATGTGAGACAGTTCTGTTTAATGGTGCAACCATGATGACAAAGACACCACAGTGACTAAAATAATGAAAGATACATTACTGAGAGATTTAAGAAAAGAATGAATCTTGACCTAGCCTTTATGTTTTGCTGCCATTTAACGGTTTGTAACAAAAAAGTAATCAAAATCCCAAAGACCATGAAACAGAAATCTCTAGAAATTAACTTTAGGACTTCAAAAGTATTTTATTCCTATTTCTACCAGAAATAATTCAACCTCTTGTTTCTTTACAAAGGCTATTAAAATTGGAACAATGAAACGATCGCAGATGTTAATAACCAGTCTTAACTTCAGAACCCTTATGTAATGAGCTAATACACTGCAGAAGATACTGGTTTAAAATATAAGCCAAAATAAATTACTGTTCTGATCACAGGGGTTTGTGTGCATCTTTTTTTAAAGCTTGATAAATTTTTCAGCTTGCGCTGTACATTGGGATACCTTACACTGCTCTGGGAAGGGAAAAGCTTTGAGGTCAAAGAAGATACAAAAAAATTGAAGAATTTTTTAAGCTGCTCATACTGCATTTTTTTTTATAGAGATAAGAAAATATTTAAGCTATTTTTTCATAACCACAGTCACTAAAGACTTACCTGAAACTAATCAGAGTAAAATAAATAGGCTTTGAATTAACACCTAAAATGAACAATTAGGATGCAATTAAGAGAAAATCTGAAAAGATGTGTATTAAATTTGGTAAATTGCTCAGAAGCCTATTGTCTTTCCAGATTCCTACCGTGTTTGCTGCTAATTGAAAACGAAGAAAATAATATTAGGTCAAATAACAGAAACTCTAATAACGAAAACTCTAGTTCTTAAAGCATAAAACCAAGTCAGATATTAGAAATGAGTTGAGGTTATCCATTCTATTGCAAGACGTTTTCATTGAAACACCATTCATCTACTTTTTCTCCTTCTCCCATTAGAAAGCCCAGACTTGAACTAATTGTTTAGAGACTGAGATAGAGCCCATAGAAATCCATGTTTCCTCATATACCAGCAGGCCTTGGGGTTGGTTCCTTTGGAAATATTAAATCATAGGATTTCACCACACTGCAAAATGAGTTATTGCGTAACAGACACAGTTACAAGCATTGGCCACATCCACCTATAAGGGATATAAACCCTCTGATGAAATTAAATAGGCTTAATAGCAACACCTTTATATAGAAATTATATAACATTTAATATACCAACTGTATGTATATGCAAAAAATTACAAGCACACACACTGTATGTACTATTATCTACTTACTGTTTCTCAAGGAGACTGTACGGCCGAAATCAGGTCATTTTAACACAGCTAGCAAAATACATCTGTCAAACTGTTACACCCTGACCATTTTTCTTCTACTGTTTACTGTTGCCTGTAGCACCACAACAGCTTCAAGAAACACATATTTACAAAGGCTGTACTTTCCAAAATGGCCAGTTTCTCTTCCTCTCTCTTCCATTCTACACCTACTGCAAATGCAAATCCATGACTCTTCAATGGGTTGTTTTAAATAACCTCCTCCTTTTACTTCATGCAGCTGAGGAGATGGTAAAGGGCAGGAAAGCAAATCAAATCATTAACTCTTACCATCAGATACAGCTGATGAGCCAGTCTTTTAATCTTAAGGCTCTGTGTAAAATGGGACAACTAGCCCAAACTTGTGCTGTGACATTTTCTAGGCAGGAAGATACAGTACATGTGTAAACTAACTATTACCTAGAAAGGACAAATGCTCCAAGTGCTCCAAATGCTGGCTGTCTTTGGTTTTATGACTACAATCCTTTTTCAAGATCCACACCTGAACTCAATGTGGTAATTCATCTGCGATTTTAGACAGGGCCTTCACTGAACACAGCTTTACCTAAAAGAGAACTGATCCTGGCACCATGAGTCTGCTCTTCTTGGCCTGCTTTAATACACAACACTATGACATAAAGTGCCTTTTTACTCTGAGGTGGGTTTGCTGTTTTTTATTCCCCTTCTCACTTCACATCTACTTTTTCTATTACATGATGAGTCACAGCAAGAGAGACAACTTAGATAAACTGGATCATAGCCAGTAAAACCCATCTCACAGCTGCTCTCTACTTCTGCAACAGAAACATCCTTCATCATAAGATCTGTTAAAATAAGCTGTCAATAAAAATTCCCCACATTTATCTGGAAAAGAGTTGCTGGCAGAAAAGGCTAGTAGCTACAAAATCAGAGATAAGGCACTGCAGCATCAGTCAGCATTCAGTAAGCAAACAGAATCAAACCACTGGTTTACATTTAATTAGGATTAGGCAGAAAAAAATATGGGACCAAATTGTTTAGCGTTTGTAAATCACCAGATCTCCACTGAGCTTTACCACCACTAAACACAGACAGCCACTAAAAATACAAGTATTTTTCACCATTCACACCACTAAAAATGCAAGTATTTTCTCTGGAAATGAAATGCCATATACACTGATCTGCATCGTGTCCAACGTTCTTCTACCAATGTAGTGCTACATGGACATATGCCAGCCTACTCTGAGCACGTCAGCAATTTCTACACAGAAAATGGCAGCCCCTTGTCTTGCATATAGTATCTAGCTTAATTGCAGGCAAGAAGCTGTACTGTCTGGGTTCCTATAACCATAATGCTGGGTGTGAAACAACACACTATTTCCTTAGCACTGCACAGTCACAGGAATAAGCTTAATAGTCATTCTTTTTGCAAAAGCACCAATATAATCATTTTACATGTGATGGAAGCAAGGGAAATAGACAATAAGTAAATTGTCCAGCTACTGGCAGCACCAGGATTAGGAAAGAGATTTTCAAGTCCCAGTCCATTGCCACCTCTTCCACATTTTCATCTTCTTAATGGTCCACTATTGATCTCCTTATAGAGCTCCTTTCAGGCTCCGTATGTCTTAGGCAGGAAAGACAAAACCAGCTGATCTTTACCGGCACAAACGCACTCCACTGTCTCAGACTGACTTACTAAGAACAAAACAATGTTCAAAACAATCCACCTCAAGGCAATACAGGAAAAATGAGGAAAACCCAATTAACCTATTCTTCCAAGATTTCACAATACTTATTTTGCTTACAGAAAAATACTTACACAGCCTGTCCAGAAATGCATCGCTATTGTTTAGCTGAGTGCTAGAAAGAGACAAAAAAATTGCTAGTGTCAAAACCAGACTGTTTCAGACCTTTGAAGTATCTTGTTGCCCTACATAAGCTTTTGAGGTCTCAACATTCAAATGTCTTATTCACTCAACACAAGTCCTGTCAAGGCTGTTCAAACTCAGTGGACAGAAGAGGTCTGGTTCTTTAAAAGGAGCAAGCAGAGCTGCAATTCTCTGTGTATAATGTAAACCCCAGTGAAATCCTCAAAATTAAAGAATACTGAAGTGCACAGATCTCTTGCAGGCTCCTTATCAAAGGATGCCTATCAATCAGACACCATGGAGGATTAGTTCGATTAGCTCTCAGCTTCATACCCAGCTTGAGAGCCTGGATAAAAGGTGGCATGGCATAAGCTGGGAACCTCTGTCTGCTCTCCTTCACTGAGGACTGTGGAACCAAGAAAAGATGAATGTTTTTCATCAATTAGGTTGTTTGAGGAATTTTTTTTTTTTTCACTTCTGAAATTAGATGCTAACTGAATGATAGTTTGACACTAGGATTTTTATATTAGAGGTTAGATTGCAAAACCATCACAGATGATGTTGGTCAGTGCTGTTCCCACTGCCAATAGTTAGGGTGCTTTCATAGGACAGGAAACTCAGGTTCCTCCCTTTTGATTGAAACTGTAACTGCCACTGTAAGTACCCAGCTAGCTCATAGGCTTGAACGAGATGTTCCCAGTTTCTCCCACTGACACTGTTCTTTCAAAAAATGGGCTTGAATATTTTAAAGGAAAAAGACTGAAAATCTGCCATTCATCTTCCATTCCTTTTCAAGTGGCTATGGATTTGGGTTCTGCATTTGTCTTGTTTTTGTTTACTATGAATTCCTTTTTTCTAATCACTGATCTGAATCCTTCCCTCTGTGTCTAATCCTCACTCAAAGAGGAAAAAAGTTTCAGTGCTTTCTTATAATGAATTTTATTCTTGTACTGTGAATCAATACGTTTTGCTTTAGGCCATTTTTCTTTAAATACTTTTAACCAGCAATGAGCTGAATGTTCAGCAGCAGCTGTGGGACACAGCAGAGAGGAACAAAACAAACTGCACTGCTTCTTTCGGGAACAAGAGATCAAACCCAATGAAGGACTTGAGCATCTTTAACTTTCCAGTGACTGTCACAGAGCACAGACAGCATTCAGGGTACCCTTCCCCAAAAATCAGCAGATTTTGTTATTTTGCTGACACTGCAATCTTAGCAAGAAACAGCCTAAAGTCTGCAGATTGATTGTACAACTGCCAAAAGCTCACCAGCAGAAGGAAGATGAAAATGGTTCAATCCTTGTCATACTGCATCTTCCATAATGTGAGGCACCTTGAAATGACACAGTCTATCAGTCAAAGCTGTCTCCTTGTAAGGCACCTACCTATTTCTTGTTTGCCCAAGTCTATATAATGTTCATTCTTATGGTTTAATAGCAAAACACAGCAAAGAGTGGAAAAGGCTACAGTGATGCTGTTCTTACTCCCTGTTGCATAAACAGTAGCCTAATGCTGGGAATTCACAGTGAGGAAAGGACAGCTCTTGGTTCATTCTTGCTCCTCTGCTAGATGGGGACTCAATTGTAGACCTACCAAGAGAAAAATGCCCCACGCAGCATTCTGATTAAGGAGATAGGAAGCACAGCACAGTGAAAATAATCCAAGGTTTACAAAACAGGAAGGAATGCAACTTCATACTTGAGAACTCACATGAAAGAAGTCATCTAATCCCTTTTCCTTAGACTGCTCACATGCATCATGCAACAACTGATTACCTGGGAAGTCTAAAGCAAAGCCAGGATAGGCTTTATAGGATATATTCCTAGGTACTAAAAATCAAGCACCAATCTGTGTATCAGCACTCCTTTTCCCAAAGTACCCTTCCATCCCACAATCTCACTAAAGTTCTTCAAGCCTCTTTCTCCAAGTAGTGTGAGTGAGGTCAGTTCCATGTTTACCTTCCAGAAGCCTCTAAATTGTTACTCAACATGCATTTTTCCCAGTAGAAGTTTGATGGACTTATTAAGTACATTTTACAAACAGCTTTCTGTAAAAAAATGTTAGGCCTTTGAAGTCTATAACATTTTCAGCAAATTCCTTTCATTATGCAGTATGCTTTCTATTCTGTAATTAAAACAACTTTAAAAATAATCTGCTGGTTCTTATACTCAAGCCTTCTTAACTCTTATCTTTCTTTATGAGTAATAAGATCCTTCCATTTGTACAGCATTACTATATGATAATTTTCATGTCAAAAGACATGAACTTTCCACAAATGCATAGGCATTTTTTGTCCACGTAACTCATACAGAAAATTGTTAAATTTTCATATAAAAATATGGTATGTACCAAAAATGTTTATGATGATAATTCTTATACTGGTAAGAGTAGATTAGGAAGCTTTACTTTAGACAGAGACAATGCTCACTAGTCTCTTGGACCACTAAGCTTCAGAAGGCTTCTAGTCTGCTGGACCCCTGTGAATAATGTTTCTAGCATTACATTTCTTACAGCCATTATGGTCAAATTTCATTGAAGTTATGATTACATACAAATATTTTTGTATTACCAGCAATGGTAATATGGGCTATCTTCTGTACTAGCTGTAGAAAAATAAACCTTGTTTCTCACGCTGACACCTTCAGGGACAATAACAAAAACAGTACCTCTTGCTGATGGAGGCCAACTGTCATAGCACATGACAGGAAGGGAGAAGAATAAAATGGCAAGAGGAAAACTTTAGAGAACTTTGACTTCTTTAGATTGGCTTGTTAGATGACATCCTAAAATTTCTGATGGCTTTCAAACAGCCTCTTAATACCATACTGATAGGAAATTTCACAGAGATAGACTGACAGAAAAAATGGCCCTGTATTTCAAACAGTGATTTATTCAGACTACTTAAGAGTGCTTGAATGTTTTCAATTACTGTCTCCATCTTTTTACTGGAAAGACCTAATTTTCCCTTCATCAAATTTCCCTGGGAAGTCCATGCCAGTGACAGAACAAAATACCCAGTAGATATGTTTGATGCTTTCCAGAACAGGTGGAGCATATCACAAGTCTATGTTGCAGAGGACACCATTTTCAGCATGGACACTCATCCCTCCAGTGCCACGCTCATTAATTATTTAAGGAGGGGATGCAAGAAATGTCTTTGTGTCTGAAGGTTGGAAGAAGTCCTTTGAGACTTCTCCAACAGGTTAAAGAACTGTTAATCATGTTTGGACCACAAAGAAGGAGGAAAGGAAGATGCAAAGAAAAGCATTTGAATCTCTGGGCATGCACCCACTTCCAGTGGGCACGACATTTGCTAATCCTTTAAGAAAGAGTAACAGTACAATGAAGTGGGTGAGCAAGGTCAATAAATTTGAGATTCCACCAGTAGCTTATAACTGAAACAGTGTCTTATGACCATCCTGTGCCATATTCTTCACATATGTTGGAACATTACATCTGTGAAAGTTCAACATGAAAATACTCTTTGCTATCATTTTTCAGTTCTAAGGGAGGTATTTTTTATCTCCTAAACTAAAAGCTGAAGTTGGTATGAACTGCCTGGAGTACTTCAGAGACCTTTTTAACTTGAAGGCTTAAAGCAAAGTATTTGAGCATGCTCAAATTTCAGATCTAATCTATATTTTCAAAGGAAGCAACACCGGCGCATCCAACTGCACTTCCACCAGTGCTGAAATAGCTTTGAAAAGCAGCCCAGTTTTTTTGGGCAAGAATTCTCAAGGACTACCCTTTGATTTTTCTTAAAAATAGATGAGATACATCAATAGTATATCAATAGTAATATTCTCTTCAAACCATCTTATGGTATTCAACTCAGATAGCAATTTTCTTCTTGCACACTGTGAATACAAACACTGTAAGTACATAAATGTGACTTTCCATATATTGTGCAATACTTATGGATTTTGCAAAACTAGTAAACTCTAAAAAGCTAGTAAACACGAAAAGCTAGCACTCAAATTACAATCAGTAGAACCTACTAGGAATAAACTTATTAAATATCTTCTAATTAGGCATAGTGAATTATATTTTTCAGAATCAGACTATTCAAAGGGCTTTCTGTAATTGTTTCACTGATAAAAAAGGCTCCATTCATATAATAGATAGCTCTAAACTGAGAACAAAGCAGCTTAAGATTCAGATAAAGAATTCCTTCCAAGAGAGATTTACTACCAACAAGCCATTATTATAATCTGCTGTGATTTGCAAAATGGTGATTTTACCAATAGATCAATTTACTGACTTGAAACAAAAACTTCTACATTCTTGAAGTCAGAAATTCATTTTTAGATGAACTAAACCTTTTGTATATTTCTCTAAAAAGCTTCTTTCAAAACAAAGGAGGGGAAGATTTGACTGTATAAAATATTTCATTACCCAAACCTAACCACAATACAAAGCTGTTTACATTATCTCGCTTACAAAGCACATTATAACAGTTTCCTTCTATATAATAGCATATTCTGCATTTATAGAAGAGAGATATTATATGTTCTGATAGAGCTGTTTTATCCTGTTCAAGAAATGACATGCATCAATGGGAAAATATCAAAAGAGAACAAGGAGAAGATTTTTTATTATTACAGACATGGTACTCTGTCATAAATTAGCAAGGCCATTATCAGCCAGAGCATCGATATATGCTCCCTGACATGAGCTCATTTCAGAAGCTGAGACATCTTGATTAATGCTATATACTAGCACTGCATTTTACATGCTATATATCCTTAGAGAAGTATATCACCTTGGACAGGATTTTATCCTGGTTCTTGATAGCCAAAATTAGGGGCTGGGTATATGCCTTAGCTAAACATTTAATTATGACTACTAATCATTGCTCAAATTAAGACAAGATGCAAAAATTTTAATAACTGCTTTTTGGAGGAAAGGGTTCCTTATTTTTATACTACAGAAATGAATGCACAGACAACAACCAGTGAGTTTAAAGCATTAATAAGAGATAACATGTTTACAGAAGTTAAAACAATTCAGCTGATTGCATTAAGCACTGCTTGTGCTTGCAAATTTTCTTAGATGCTGCCTGCTGGAAACTGTTTCATAGGTGATCTGCTTCTGTAACAGCTGCATTATTTCATCTTTCATTCAAAAACAAGCCAGGACCTTATGAAAAAAGAGATCTGAGATATAACACCACAGACTCACAAACACACCATGTGTTTGTAATGCCTGTATTAAATTTGGGATTACTGCTTTATTTATTACTGCGTTAATTCTGCTTTAAAAATGTGACTGAGCTTGAGCTGTCAAGATATTAATCAAACCCAGGCAGAAAACAAGAGAGAGCTGTCATTTTTTACAGACTACATAATGAGATGTTTAAAAAGAGATTCCCCATTTACCAGGAATCTCCCAGGAAGGGGTTTCTGCTACATTCATTCCCACATTAGGAATAATCGACAAGTAATGAGAAATAGTGTGCCCAATGCCACATAAAAATTGCAGCTTAACAAACCAAGTCAGAAGTAGAATTCCATAAGTTATCTGCCTCCGACTTCCTAAACCATACCCCTGATCCTCCTATCTTTACTTTAAAGCCAACTGGGTTGATGAGTTCTGAGAGACAAATTGCCTTCATGTAGTGTGATTTATTCAACTGGCATGTACAGAGCTCCAGTTATATCTGAGACATACACAGTGCAGGTTATGTGCAGAAATGCGAAGCAGGGTATGTTGTGGTCTTTCAACTTTGCAAATCTATGTTTCAGTAAGAATCACCTGAAAAGAGAGAAAAAATCACCAACCGGCATCCAAGAGTGATTCCCAACCATAAAATGTGGATGGATGTGAACATCTCACACAGCATACACCACTTCCCTTACTGAAGACCAGAGGAAAGAAAGTAGACATGAAGAAATGAATTTCACTCAGTAAGGAAAGCACTGTCTGGGAAAAGCTGATTTTAGAAATATACATCCTCATGGTGCTTCTTTTAACTGCAACTGTTTTAAGTACATTTGTTACTGCTTTTGTGGGACTTCACAAAGTCAAGTGGCTCAAGACTTGGGCTTCTTAGCTCTCCCTGATGAACTTGCCCTTGGGCACGTACTGTCATTCTCTCTCCTTGAAGCTTGTGTAGGTGGTTCAAATTCCTTATGTTGGGTCAGCCCCCATAAGCCTGTGTATTCTTTTTCCTGGGTGGACAGTGTCAGAAAACAGGAGATTAATGTACTATCACACAGCTTTTGATTTAAAATTAGTTTTATCTATTGAATCTCTTTCAACTGGCCTTTTGAAAAGGATAATATATTCCAGCCACTGAGCAAAGATGTCTCCTCTGGCACTGACTGAAATCAAAGAGCAGTTTTGCTTGAAGAAGATTCCTTTTCTGACCCTTCTTGCACTTGAGACTTTTGCCTGTAATTTCAGTAATTAACCCCATGAACCAAAGAAGAGTGAAACTTGGCAAGAGACATACCTATTTCCACACTTTCCCTCCACAGGCAAATTCCCTGTTTTGCTCAATTTTCCAATCACTGTTCATTTATGCATTGCCAGCTAATCTCTCCAGTCACAAAAAAAAAAAAAAAAAAATTACATTCATGTACAATTAACGTTCAAATTGATTGTGAATGAAAGTCAGGTTTGGCTTTGACATAATTATGTAAATGAACACTGAAAAGTTAGACAGGTGAAGACCACCGAGTTTGATATGCAAGCTTATGCTGGTTTAATCCAGCTGGGTTTTTTTTCTACTTTGAGTCACCTATAAAGAGAACTGACAACTATTTTACAGTGAAAAGTCATTATTAATCCCATTAAAACCTACAGTGCCTGCCTGTGTAGACAAGAACATTATGCACTGGGAACAAAGGCTATACAAACAACTAGAGCTATACCAAAATTAATCTATCACACCAGAAAGGATCAGTAATGAAATGTGCATAGAATCAAGTCAAAACTCTCACTGATCACATATGTGCACAACTACATACATGCTTTCAGAAAATAAAAGGGAAAGCTCCGTGCTGGACACTCTCACTCTACAGCATTTGTTGATAGTTTTAGAGATGAAGCTTTCTTACTAGCAAGTGATTTAAGGCCAGAAGTAACATTAGGTATGCTAAAGACACTTAATGAAAAAAGGAGTTTTTTGAATGTGTCGTGGTTTAGACCCAACCACACAGCTCATTCACTCACTCAACTCCCCTTTCTTGCCCTCCTCTGCTTCCAGAGGGATGGGGGGAAAATCAGAAGAATGCAACTCCCACAAGTTGAGATAAAAACAGTTTAGTAACTAAGGTATAACACAAATCACTACTGCTACCACCAATAATAATAACGATAAAGGAAAAGAATACAGCATCTCATCAACCACCGACAGATAACTCACAACACCCCACCAACCGAGTGCTGACCGACCACCTCTTCCAACCACCCCGAGAGCACTAGGCCTTCCAGATCACTCCCAGTTACATCCTGGGCATGACGTGCTATGGTACGGAATACCTCTTTGGTCAGTTTGGTCCTGTCAGTACAGTCCTGTCCCTCCTTCCTCCCGGCCCCCCTTCCTCCCCGGCAGAGCATGAGGCTCACAAAGTCCTTGGTCAGGGCAAACATCGCTCAGCAACAACCAAAAACATCGGCCTTATCAGCCTTGTTCCCGGGTTAAGTCAAAACACAGCTACTAAAGAGAAGAAAAACTGACTGCAACTGCTGAACCTAGGACAGAATGCCTTTAAAAAATAAATAAAAGGCAAACAGTGGAGAAGTGTTCTAAGATCTTACTGAAACCTTCTTCAAACTCTAGCTGATGTTCAAGAGCAAGTACATTTACCACTCCCTCACTTGCCAGCATTATTGTAGCTGTTTCGCATTGAAGCTACAGAAATCAGGAAGTGCATTGTTAGGTAGCATTAGAAGGAAATCTCCTGCCCACAGTGAAACTCTTCTGTTTCCTTTGATAGACTGAAATTCAGAAGAAAGCAAGCTTGCCATCTCTGACTCTTCAAATAAGAGAAGGTGTGCTGCTCAAAAAGGCTCAAAAACATTTTTTTTTCCAAGTAGATTGAAGATGCACTGAATGCTTGCATACACTGTGAAACATTCATGCTTGCTGCAATCATAGTGAGCCAGCAAGATCCAAAGGCCCTGAGGTCTTAAAACACCATCAAAAGTACTGGCTAGGAAAGAAGTTGGAAAACAGGCCTCCCAGATTTGCAAGTTGCCCAGTGTAAGACATAATAAAAATCTACCTCACTCCACAGTATCTGCCACGTTTATTCAGTAGATAAAACTGGTTTTGCTTCAAGCAAACATGCTGCTAACGAGTTTGAAGCTTAAGAGGGTATATCATATGGTATAAAGTAGTCTTTAGCATTTTTAATGTACCAGTTGATTTCAGATGGCACTGTGTTTCCACTTTATCATAGCCTGTAAGTTACAGGAAGCTCATCTTTAGTTTTAATACCTGTTTTATTGTGATATTTTCCAATTATCGTTTCCTTTTAAATCTTTCACTTCCAGCATTTTTACAACTATGTGTTTTAAGATTAATGTGAATTACCATATGGTTTAAAATGCAGTAGACTTCAGATAAAATGTGCGTGAAGCACACCTGGCTAAGTTTGGATAATGGCATTTTTGTCTGTATCACATTCAGCACTTAGTTCATAATCAAAGCCTGGTACAGATCACACAAACCTCTTGATGAGCTGTAAATGAGCCTCCATCATTAATCCACAATCCTAAAGAAAAACCCACCCTGCTGCTTCAACATTTTTACATCTGGCACTCTATGTGTGGGTAATAGATTGGTGATAGGCCCCTAGGACAGTCAAGTTCTTCATGCAAACTACCTCTGGGACTCAAAAGCTGTCTAAAAAGACCAGAAGCCTAGTGGTTACGTGCACAAGTGTGTGCGATACCACTTGCTCAGTTTGCATTCACAATTTGTGCGAGCATACACATACTGTTTCCTCATGCAGAATGACTGAAGATCTATATACAGAAGATCCACTCATATTTTAGCTATCTTGATGGGTTTTACACACCAGGTTAAGAAAAACTCCTGTGTCTGAAAGTGCCTAGAACTATTATGAAAATCATACTGTGTTACATTTATTCGTTGCACACGACTACAGGCACTGCAATATTGGCCAGCCTGAACACCATGGCACTTCTACAGAATAAGGCCAGTTAGGCTTTGTAAACTAGATGCCACTGCACTTTTATCTTGTAAGTAGCTCAGCACACACCTGACATAAGCTCACAACATCCAATTAAGTGCAAAGTAGAGCAGAAGAAACACAATAGAAGAAAAAAGAAATATGCAGCTTTGCATTATTGGTAGCAGCTGAAGAACTGCTGGCTGAACTCTTCCCTACCAGAAGCAGTTCAAACCTCCTGTTTTTTTCACTGTTGGTCGATACAAAAATCTAAACTGGGTACCTCAATGCATTTTCTCTTAAAATGGAACAAATGCCTGAGAAATACTGCAAAATTCGAAGGCACAGAAAGAAAGCAGTAACTTGGTACATGAAGAAAAGGAAGAATCCAAGGTACACACCATTCATCCCATCTCTGTGAAGGGCAGAAGCAACAAGAGAACTGCTGGCCTCTTTCTGGGAACAGAGCGTTATCTATTGGGCCACATTATCACAGCTATTTCTGTCTTTTCTGGAAGGCATGCTACTCATATGTCTGAAAAAAATGATGAAATGAAGTAAACACACCACTCTGCAGCAGGACTCTATTGCTGCTAAGGACTTGACCACAAATGATTGAGTAAAGCTTGATTTTTAATTCAACATTACATCAGAATAACCTTTGCCTGTCTCAAGATCACTTTAGAAGTGAATAGAAAAAATATAAGCAAAATCACCAACAAAATTTTATCAGGTCATCTATTTGTCTACCAACAATTTCTTTAAGCTGGAAGAATAAATGTAAAACTACCCATCAGAAGCCTTAACCTCTTTGTACAACAGTTTGGAGAATTTCTGCCAAACTGATGTGCTGAAATTTGAAATGCAGATAGAAAGGGGGAAACACATGAAAAATTATAGCAAGTTGCAATGCATTTAGGCTGCCTACTTCAAGTGAAGCAGAACCTGAGCTCCTGGCCATACACCAATGCACTCAAGTCAGGTAACTGGTTAACCAGTATCAGTCTCATGCAAAAATGTTTTGCAGGACTTCAGGTACTTGAGTACAAACACCCTGGTAAGAGTGAATAAGATCCCTGCAGGGAAGGCTCCACTTTCCTTTAAGGAAAATGTTAAGCTAAATTTTAATGCTGCTTTCATATTTAAATTGCTAGCAAGAAAAAATACTTTGCATTTTTATAACACCTAATTTATAGGAATCTCAATACATTCTGCAGATATGAATAAATTCTGTTTCTTAGTTTCCACAAAGTGTGAGGATGTTATCCCCACTTGAACAAACAGAAAGTCCAGCTGTTGGGACTAAGCAATTTAGCACAGGCAACAAAGGAAGCCTAAGGAGGAGAAAGAACAAATTAATGCTACAGCCCTCTCAGCTTCTCTTCCCCCCTGCTCTACACAACTGAAGCTTTGCAAAGTGATTTTAAATTGCATCTCTATTTTTTAAAAAATTGATTCGAACTTTATTTTCAACATTAAAAGAAATATCCCTTTGACATAAAGGGGAATGTGCAGCTTTACCAAAGGGGAGGGGATACATCAGCATGCTCTTCAAGGGCTTCTTTTCAATAGTCTACTCCCAGCTGCACAGTTCATTTGTCTTCAAAATATTCTTCTAGCATAACAGACTCCAAACCACTTCATCTGCTAAACAACAAACTGTTCTGTTTCTTCTAAGTAAGAACACTGAAGCATAAAAGCCAAAGATTATGTATAGGTTTACAAGGACCTGTGAAACACTGGATTAGCTAGAGATGAACAAATATATTTATTTGATTTACTGATATAAGTCAAAAATACTTAACAATTTGTGTGTGTGATTTTAGGTCATTCTGGGGTTCTTTTCTCATTTATTGTAGCGGGAGAAAAAGAGTAAAGAAAAAAGAGGAAAATAAATAGTCGTCCTAATCTAGAATTAAATGACACTATCTTTCAGTTATTAAAACTGCTACTAATTTGACTTTTTCCAAATTAAAAATATATAAAAATTGTATGGATGTTTTGTTTGTTTGCTTTTTTTAATAAATAAAAACTATTTTGTAAACAAACATATTTCTGCCACCTTCATTTTAATTTGTCATTTCTCTGAACTAAATTTAAAGATCTAACTTTCAGACACCATTTTCAGAAGAATGCTGACCAAGGAGGCAAGAGAGTTGCATCACAGCTCAAAAGCCACCTGTGCTTATCCCACAAGCTCCTTCTTATGGCTAGCCACTGGTGTCCAGATGAAGTGGTCCTGTCATGTGCCTTAATAACATTTTAATATGTTTTTCTGACATGCTTTCTCCATCAGGAAACCAAGTCAGCTATGATAAAAGCCTACTTAGAAACCTTCCTGTTGCATATGGCCAGCTGTGAAAAAAGAAGAATTGGTGACATACGGGCCTTCAGCTCCAGGGTTGTAGATGCTATCATGTGGGCTAAAATTAATTTGGAAACTGATCCTACTCCCACCTCCTTTCTAGTTGGATACTTTAAATTTCTTCTGAAAATAGTAAATACATGGCCAAGCAAAAGGATCTGAAGATAAGCCAAACAGGTCACCTCCTTACCAGAACTTTCTCTCGGAAGAAATGGCAGGAAGCATAGCTTTTAAAGAGTGGATTGAAAAAGGCAGAAATCTAGCTGAAATATGCAACAGTCATATAAACCAGAGAAGCCAATTTGCTTAGTTATAAAACCCATAAAACCAAATAGAAGAATTTTACAGCTATGGAAGTCAGCCTAATGACAGAATTGCAGGGATGCTCCCCAAAATATTTGTATTTTACTGGTAATTTCCTACAAGCTAGGGCATGTACTCTGTGTGGCTCTTAATAACTTTGGTTAATACGCTACAAAAATTTTCAGCTGGATTCCACCCCAAGTTTATGTGCAACAACAATAATATAAAAGTCCTCTTCTGAAGCAGCACATTAATTGTGACCCTTTTTAAGAAGACAATACTAAGGCCAAAAAATCAGGCTTAAACTGCATTAATCAAATGCCATGAAGAAAGGCAGAACAATTTCCCATGAATTCTTCTGAAAGGAGAATGCACAGGACCTTAAATTCTAGACTGATGATCACCAGTTAGCTGCTGGTCATAACACTTCAAGCAATAGTGACAGTAACTGAAATAACAGCACATGGCAACTAGACAGTGTTCTTTTCAGAAACCGCTTTCTCCAAGAGGCAGATACATTAGTTCAGGCCTGAAAACAATTTATCTTCAAGCTAACAAAAACAAACCCAAAGAGCAAAGAAAATTTAACAAGCAGAAAGGAAGCAGAATGGTTTTACGAAGAACCCTGCCCTGCAGAATCTACCTGTTTCACAAGACTTGAAGGAAGATTTCTTATTTCTACTACTGATTTCAGCTATCACCCATCTAACATGTCTCCTTCTTATTTACCACTTGTAAATCAGACTGTCTTTTGGGTCAGAACCAGTTGAAAAAGCATTTTTATTTTTTTTTTTTATAGCAACATTAACGTTTATTAAAGAACAAGTTTTAAAATTTCAGTGAATTTNATTTCAGCTATCACCCATCTAACATGTCTCCTTCTTATTTACCACTTGTAAATCAGACTGTCTTTTGGGTCAGAACCAGTTGAAAAAGCATTTTTATTTTTTTTTTTATAGCAACATTAACGTTTATTAAAGAACAAGTTTTAAAATTTCAGTGAATTTTTTGTCAGTTTTGCTCTTGATCCACTTGACCCCAAGACTGCTTGAATAGTTAAACTAGCTTAACTCACTATTGTTCCTAGATACAGATATGTTCGTGTATATGTATACACGTGTATACGGATATATTTGTGTATATACAATATACATGAATAACCCAGTGTTGTTCACTCTAGGAATCATACTAATAAATGTCTATATTTAATATATTCATATTTTTAAGATCTCTTCCTTAAAACACAAATTCTATAATTTTTATACTTTTTCACAAAACTATTTAAAAAATCATTGCTCTATTGTTAATTTAAGGAAACATTGTCATATTAGGCTTCATGTTTTGATGCAATTTATATCCAAAGACATTAATAACAGAGGAAGAATTGACTGAAACAGCTTAGCTCTAAAAAACATACCTAGGAAACACTTTCTACAATTATAGTGGTAACCATGTAATAATACCCATAACTTCAGAGGTGAGAGGTTTCTGCTTTTCTCTAACCTTGGATAAGAAGCTATATTTTTGCAAACTTAAGTTGCTTCACTTCATACAAGAATAATTCTGGGAAGTTTTATAGCCAGTATTGTACAACATTAATCTTTTTTCCTTCTTTTTTATTTATTTTTTTTTCCTAACTTAATGAAAAGGAAAACCATGAATTTGTCATTTCCTGATTCAGGACCAATTTTACTAATGGAAACCAAAGTGTAACTCATTAAAAAACAAAGCATGATACATGTAGGTATGAAGGTTTAAAATGGTCTTTACTTCAAGACACATAGTGTCTAATATACCTCCTGTGTACCAAATTACAGTACCCGAATTTCTCAAAACATGGCAGGGGTTGTTGTTTCTTACCTGCTTAAATAAATTTCAGGTCATTCTAAGTATTTAATGACAAGACATAGTGAGCAAAAGAAGAAATGCTGTATACATATTTTAATAGAGTACCATTTTTATTCACTCACAGTTTTGAAACTGCTCTTTTTAGAAGGTGGGAGGACCTACCTTTTTTTTTTTTTCATTTTATTTTTAATTTTTTTTCTTTTTTTCACCCTTCTTATTTTAAGGGTAAGTTATAATTAAATCAATCATTTACATGAGAGTAAACCAAACATATTTTGGTAGCGAAGATACTGTTCTTACAGTTAGGTGCTCCTTTAAACAATTCACTCTCATAACCTACAGCCTACAAAACAGAAACACAAGTTAAAAAGAGTGTTATTGCTATAATTAGTAAAAAAGGATTTTATCCCTCATGCATTTTAGAGCTGTCCTGCAGGAGATGACATCAAGTATCTCTCAAGAACTGTATCATGTCAGCAGTCCTTTCTGATGTCACATGAACATTGCTACCACTGAGTAACATTCAAGAGAGCATCAGCATCTTTAAGGAGTGGGATCTTCATGCAAATGGGAAGACAATGATTTTCCGGATAGCACCCACTTTCCGGTGGCAGTAGGAAGGGTGGAGAGTGAAAGCAACATTACTCCTCCAGTCTGCTCTCCTGATGGTTTATGCAAAGAAGAATGACATTTTCTTTGCAAAATGGAAACAGCCAGTCAATTGCAGAAAAAGTAATTAAGCCTCGGGCAGCTGCCAGCTATATCATCTCTGGACAAATATTTCATTTCAGCCATGTTTTGTAAATGGCCAATGATGGTTTGAGGAGATTAATTTTTCTTCTCCTAAAAACCCCAAAATTTCTATAGAAAGTCAGCTACAGAACTTCACAACAGTCTTCCTAATGAACGCTACCAATATCCCAAATGCAGTTAAGGAAAAAAACCAAAACTCATGCTATGTCTCATGAATTCAGATATGAACACTTACTAGAAAAAGCTTTAATTTTATATTCACGAAATGCTTTATGAAATAAAGGATTCCCAAATTTCTTTTGTTTGATACCAGTTTGTAAGGTGAAGCTATACGGATGAGCAACAGGCATGCTGAATGGGTTAAGAGAGTAACTAAGAAAATCCTTTGCTCACCATTCTGACTTGTCAAAATATATGTCATTGTTTTAGGGGGCAGAAGACAAAGCAAATCATGTCCAGTTGCATTGCTGATATGATTTTAACCTCAGGATAAACATCTGGACCAACTCTCCGCGTCATTATTATTGGTTGATGCTACTGTCCCAGAACCCACAGTTCTGGAGCAAGAGCACAGCAATGTTAAACAAGTATGTGTTGGCAAAATAAAAAGGCTGCCTCTTTATCAAAAAAGACACATATATCTGAACAAAAAGACAGAAATTATTGAAAATAAAAAAAAAAGAAACACAACCCCCCTTTACACAAACAATGGCGTAATACAGATGAGAATGATATATCTACTCCCTTTTTATTGCATCCTTTTAAATAACAATTTTCATCTTTTCATATCTCTTCCTAGTACACAGAAAGGCATTTGTACTCCTAGTATACAGAAAGACATTTGTGCAGCTGAGGAGGGTCATTAGGAAGACTTCTGAAATACCACAAATTTTACTGTAACTTCCACCGGTTAATAGAGTAATATGGCTAATAGAGAGAGCCTATTAACCATATCTGTAGGCAAAAACTGTTGAGGAGTACCTGATTCCTAAAGGGTGAATGTGATTTTACCCAAACACCATGAAGGGAATGTGCCTGTTCCCTCTCCAAGAAACTGAAACCAAGATCTAAACACGAATTAGACGCTCCAATACCAGACACTTTCCTCAGTCTCTCTCAGTGTTCATAAGACAAACCTTTGCTAAATTTTTGTATAGAAAGCCAAACAACCCTTCTGCAGAATTGCTTCTGTAGACCACAATTACTGAATAAATTTACAATGTGTTGTAACTGTGACTTTAGCACATTATCTGTGTCAGGGTTGAAATGTAATTTAACATAATAGTAAAATTCGTTCTTATATGTTATCCATGTAGCTATCACCAAAACTAAAGAGAACCTGTAGCCAAAGTCCACATAACTTCTTAAACAGAACTCGAGACAGACCCCTAATGTAGTGAAGCCTATTGGCATTACAGTCTCCATAATTATAACTAGACTGAAGTGAAGGGTAGTGAGTTTGTGCCAGCGTGCAGTGACAGACTTCCAAGTGGATATATGGCAAATGACCTATTATACTCACTCTTACCTAAGTAGTACATCCCAAGCTCAAGAAAGTTTATATGGTCTAGAGGCTTTTTTTCTTATATAGAAAAGATAAGATTATGTTCTGAAAATTCACTTTTATCTCTTTAAAATGTTTTCTATTTTTTTCTGTTTTTAATGCTCCTATGGCACTGTATGTGTGCTGACTCCATTCATTTTGAGCAATGCCACCTGTATGGCACAGATCACACGTTTCTACTTCAAGCAAGATGGGTTTCCCCTATTCATTGCACCTCTGAAGTGGTCTTCCCCCATATACTCTATGCATACCACCTGCATTGCAAAGACTGCATGCCAAGGTGGCCTGACAGCCAATGTACTATGGTCCCATACAGATGTGTTACATATGTAAATCTGCAATAGCAAACAAAAAGGCCAGGATGAAGGTCCTTTGATGCTTAATCTTGTTGACATTTGAGTCATTGCTGCTGTGTAGGTCACCCTGACAGCTCATGAGAAGTCCTATCATATAACTTACAGAAAGAGATCTCACATGCTTAGCTCCTGCCTGAGCAGGACATTATCATGAAAAGATATTTACTCTGAGTTGTGGTTAGCACTTCACAGAAAATCTGGCATCAAACAAGCTTCTCTAGCTGCCTGAGAGGGAGCTTGCAGGGAAACAGTTATTTGCTGCCTCCATCCTGGATAGAAATGAGCTTGTTCACACTGCTGAAATGAGCTATTACCACTACATTATACATCGCAATCTCATTTCAAATCACATTATTTCTCCTGTTCAACAAAAAAGTCTAAAAGGGTTAATTAGTATTGACAAGTTCGATTTAATAAACAAAAGTTTATTAAAATTAATTTGATTTTATTAATTATTAATTTAATTCAATCAGATGAAACATGTCTGTGAGACCTGAATACAAACTGATCATTATACACAGTGGCAGAGGGGTGTCTTTCTAAGTCCATAAGCACACACTTCCACTGATATTAATGGGGAGAGGAACAGTCTCATTAGAATTGTATATTTATCTGTTTATTTTTTTAGTCTGGGGTTTTCTTGGATAAATTAAATTAAACCGTACCTGCGCTTTCATGCTTTGAGAGCCTGGCATGGATGGTTGAAATATGTATGTTTACTTGGTAGTGTGTTCCATTTGCATAACAGTTTTGGACAGAGAAGGAAAAAAAAAAAAGGGAAAAAGAAAGTATGTCCTCCAAGTCACTTTGACTAAATCCTGCATTTCTGCTTCACTCAGCATTGACATAAAATCAAACTTGCTTGTCTATATATAAAAGGACAGAAACAGATTTTAATTCCAATAACCTGGTCACCCCACATTAGCACTAGGTAGACAGAACACGATTACACCATTTTTGCATTTGTGTTTTGCAATGTAAAGTGAGTTACGTGCCATTGCATGGACCTATTGTATATCAGTACAAGCCTGGAAGCTGAAAGCATAGCATGAACTTGGCAAGCAGGTAAGAATACACAACACAGTTTTTAATTCATCGTTATCTAATTGCTGACTCTTTTTCTGGAACAACCATTATTTCTGCTGTCATTTTTTTACTGTTAGCTCCAAAGCAGGTAATTTCATATCTGAAATACTTATTTGGGCCTAGAAATTGAGGATAAAATCTAGGTCCTGCTGTAGTTGAAGGGAGTTTTGTCACTGACTTCAAAAGTGCTATAATTTCACCTTGTGAAATTTAAAATCCTTGCCTGGTGAATCTTGCATATGTTTTCCATGAATACCCAATTCTGTCAGCTCTGAAATACTAAGTATAAGGAGATGCTGTAGGAAAAGTACTGGAGAAAAATGGGACACTTGGTTTAGATGGAAACAACTCTCTATGCAGGACTTAAGTGAGAGGCCATGTTTAGGGGCAAAAAGAAATAAGGGAGAAACCAGAAAGGCTGTCTTAGCAATTTACTTGACTATCAACTTCATGTATGCATTGTAAGCATACCGCATGTGAAGATCTGTACTGTTTTAAGAGCTAGTAAATTCTGCTATAAAAATCTTTACATATGGATTTTAGTTAAAATCCTTTTCGTCACTGAATGCCACACAGAAAATAGAAATGCAGTTTTAATTATGGCCACCTTTCTTTCCATCCTGTAATTTTCAGGGAAAACATTTTACCTCACTTAATACGATGAGCAAATCTTTCCAATGAATAAACATTCTGCTGTAAGTTTTCACCTAGAGAGAGGCTCTATAAAAATAAATCACATGAGCAAAATTTACTCAAGCAAGAAACACAACCATACTTGCATAAAAAAAGCAGCAAAACTAAAAAACAAAACTAAAAAAACAAGCCACATGGGCAGCACTACATTTTAAGCCACACTTCCACTTTAGAGTATTTGAACTTTCTATTTTGGTTTTACTGTGGTACAAGCAGAGTAACAGTCGTATAGCCATATTCACTAACATGTAGGCTACAGATTCATGTAGAAGAGGGAATACAAGAGTGGAAAGTAAGCTAATGCCACAGTCATCAACATAATTCATCTACATTCAGGTGGACTGCAGAGCAAGTTACCCAATTTTGCCCTGGTTTCACCAGTTTAGCAACTCTCAACCAGTTTAGCAACTTTAGTAGAAGGTCAACCAAATTCTGTATACACATAATCATTCATGACGGGCTAAGGGGCTCTTTCCCTTCCTTCTGCTCTCAAATTCAGCCAAACTATTATATTTGCACATTCCAATGGGAAGACCTTTTGTGAGGCAGTACATTTCTGCCCATATAGATAACTAAACACCAAGAGCACACTGTATGCAAACACAGAATAAAAGCCTGCAAACAAACCTTTGCATTACGTTCTCATAGATGCAAATCATAATCACCACCTCTTCACCTTGTGACAAGGAACAAGGACATTACTGTGGAGCCTGCTCCTTTCCAAACATATTGGCAATCCTGATCTTCGAGCACAATGATTGCACAAATTAGCTTTCTCTAAGTATGTTCTTATCAAACTCAGACATTTCTCAGTTATCCGTGCAACTTAACTAGCACTATCTCACCAGAACTATCTTCCCTGCAGAAAGGTGCTGCGCCCAATATCCATTCATCTCCACATTGCTATAATTAATGCTAAGCTCCAAATTGGATTAGCTGTGTAAGGCAGCTCTGTAAACAAGTTAATAGGATCTCTCTGATAACAACACTGTTACCAATATCCAATTACTGTAACCAGGTATTAATCTAATGCTGTTAATCTGTCAGACTCTAAAACTTAAAGCACACTGTTGTAACATTTTAATACAATTAAAAAGTCATTTTTTCCCTTGACCAAAATATGTGCACTAGTTAACATTTTATTTTGGTATCACAGAAATGGATATGTAGGAAACAAAAAGCCCAAATCAGCTCAGAGCCAGGGACTTCCATTACTGCATTAGTTGGTGATGTTGACATGGGTTTTTTGTCTGTTAGGTAGAATAAGACCAATCTGTTCAACCCGCTTCTTTGAATAAATGTCAAGAAGTCTCTCATAATATTTCTAAATTCCTTTAAAAAACAATTAATAGAAACAATAACAATTACTACCTGAATCCACTGTGGAGAAATGAGAAAACCTGCTCATTATTTAAAACTTTTCTCTCCTGGCTTTTTAAGCTAAGTGTTAAGTATAATCTATCAAAGAAACAGCAAATTACTAAAAAGAGAGCCAACAGCTTGTTTAAAATAAACCAAATTGTATCAGCCAACTGATTGGTTTTGATGTTCTGTATAAGAAAGGGACTAATCCAATAATTGCAATTTCTGTTTGTTCACTCACTATTAGCAGAGCAAGTCATGAGCTTGTTAAGTGCTTACATCTTGGGTACTGGAAGCTGTTGTAGTACATCAAAATACAGCAAGATGAGCACAAAATTATAAAAACAAATACCCACTAGCATTTGCATTCTGGACAGTAGAGTTATCTCTCAAAAGAACATTATTACCTGAATATCCTCCTATCCTTCCCACCATAATTAAAAAAAATAATTAAAAAAAAAAAAAAAAAAAGGAAAAAAGAAAAAAAACCAAAAATAAAA
>NDXB01021022.1:30049-41213 GCA_002631895.1 Agapornis roseicollis
AAAAAAAAAAAAAAGGAAAAAGGGAACAATACCTAAATTATCACGGATTTCACATTTCAGAGTTATTCCTGTTCCTAGTTAAAAGTGCTCAGCTCAGGTATGGAAGGAGATGCACTCTGTGAGGGGCAGCAGCTGTGAGCTCATCTCACAACTCCTATGGGCTCCATTCTTAGGACCTTCCACGGAGATCAATTCATCCCCACTGCAGCGAGGAGCTATCTGTGTGTGCTCACCAGGCTGCTGGGGATGGCCAAGACCCCACTGCCACACTTCTACGCCCGAGGCAGTGGTGCTGCTGCTGGGGATGCTGGAGAGGGAGATGTAGAGAAAAAGGTCACATGCCAGATCACAGTGCAATCACACCCCTCAGTATAGGTAACAGTTTCAGCTTGCCCTGAAGCAGGAAGAGCTTTTAGCTTAGCATAGGATCAAAAGACTGATCTTCTCAAGAGACCGAGGGGTATAACAGACATTAATTAGGAGTACAGCAGCAGATGTCACCTTAGCTACATTGTGAGTTCTCTGTTAACTTTAAGCATGTGAAAGAAGCACATCAGAAAACAGAAACTAGACTGCAATAACTAAGGCATAAAACAATAGCTTGAGGCTGGTGTACAAGCCAGAAATCCAAGTCACAAAATCAGATGCAAATAGGAAAAGATAGCCAGAGTAAAAAGAAATCACAAGCAGTAGAAGGAATTAAAGTAAGCAACATCGATTTCAAGTGTGTAAGACACAGAAAGAAAAGAATATGTTAGGGGATATGTAGAGAATTTTCTAGTCCATCTGATCCAGCTAATATTAAGACATCTTTAATAGACACTTAAAGAACTGCCAGGAGCATTCCCATGGAGAAATGGGATAATACTGAAGAACAAAAACTGAACTTAAAGCCAGAGATTTACAGCCCAGCAGCATAAAGGAGGGAAGAGGACTGCTTGTACCCATCCCCCTTAAATCCTTACAAACACACAGACAAAAATAATTTCTCCTAAAATCATAGGACAGCCTTAGCCCGTGTAAGCCTGCGTCAGGATAAACACTTTGTTCTAACACAAGACTCCCCTGCTGGACTTCCTAGGAAGTCCCTGTCTCTTGCACACACCTTCCCCAGCCTCTCCCACTTATCAAGTTGGCAGCCCAGGGCCACAATGAAGGTGCTGAAGGAGAAATGGAAGAGTAGGGACACAATAAGCAGGCTGCCCACATACTTATTCACCACAGGGCATGTGTACAGTGGTACCCATAAGCTATCTAAATATTTCCCTACCCATGGTGCCACCACATAGTCTGCACTCAGAATTCACTCTTCATTTTCTTTCCTGCATGTTTCTCATCTCTGTTGTCTGTGCTCCTTTTACCCAGATACAACCTATATTCAGCTTAAGCTTCTTGAGAGTAGGTGATCTACTACTACTCAAGCAGAGATGTGCAGAATTCTGGGGAAACACTTACTTGGACACATGCAAACACACAATCATGGCTGTTCAGCTGCCAGGTCAAAAGCACTTGGAAAGCTGAAGTACTTATAGCCCATGATGATATGACAAGACACATCCTAGTAGTAGCTCCTGGTCCTAGACTTTTATAGTCCCCTATCTGCCAGACCAAGTCCCTGCTGGAAACTTCTGCAGATGTGAAGTCCCATTGTGGTGCCACCACACTTGTATATAGGGCAATAAATCCAGAAGCACCTTTTTATCAAGCACTAAAAACTATCTTGCTAGCTGCAAGCAAACTGTACTGGCTTTGCAAAGGACTACTTCACCTTGAAAGAGGTTCTGCATTCAGCAGCACTGCATGGATCTACCCTTCTACTGAGAGAACAAACAAAAAACAAATACAAGAGAACATTTAATGAAAGGTAAGTCCCTATGCAGAGACTTTGGGATATTTTACTCAGGGCACAATCAGATAACATAGATAAAATTATTTTTTATTCTTCTTACTGGACTAGTACACAATATCCAAAGGACAGCTAAGAAACATTTTTACACAGGCCACCTTTATTTACTGTTGCCAATACAAACCGATACTATTCTAAAAGAGAGCACTTAGCCAGAGAAAAAGATCCCTCAAGATTTTTTTCAGATTTTTACTTCTACACTAGAGGCTAAGTCTATGGATGGGCAAATAACTCGTAAAAAGGAACATTACAAAATACAAGCCATGCACTCAGAACATGTTTGCTGTCACACAACTCATCCCTGCTCACCTGTGTGTGACATCATGACAAGCCGTGATCACACAGCTAAACTCAGATTCAGCAGTCCAGATTGTTCAGGACATATTCTGGAAGCAAATATAGTTGTAGTGAAAGAGGAGATAATGGCTGATTTTCCAGTACTGATCTTTAGTACTCAGAGAGCCATAGTGTTATGTGTCAGTGGCAGTTCAGATGCTAAGGGATCTCAACCTGAAGTTACCACTCTGGAAGGGCACGACAGTCTTATTATGGTCCTGTTATTGCCATCCTTTGTATCCTATGCAGTCTGAAACATTCTCTGAAGCATTTGTTGCCTAGGATGTAGCTCTCCATGTGTTATTTCCAGATTAAAGTCCACCCTGAGTCACAGCAAGCCAGGACTGCACAATAAGGAACTACATTTTCTTTAGTCTCCTGCACTAGAGGGAAAAGAGATGATGTCAGCATAAACCCTTGCTCTCAATATGCAACATTTTGGAAACAAAAAAGATGAAAAAGGCTGTCACTTCTTAAATAGGTCACCAGTATTCCTCAGCTTTTTCATTTTTATCTTTTTTTATACCATATACCAGTCTGAAAGACAAAAGCACTTACGTGAGGTTTGGGTCAGGGAACAGCCCTTGCACAGTCACTGCCTCTCCTGCAGTTCTCTTTCAGGTTCCCTCACCTAGAGTCAACTCATTCATAATATAAAGCAATCCAGAAACGTATTCAGTAACATTGCAATTCTACTCCTTAAAGGGCTGGTATGGGTTCCCTAACAGAGACTATTGACACAGGCCTTCCCCCTTCATTCATGGTGAGCATAAAAGGTATGCTGGCAAACCCTTGTAGCCCACTGTGGATTCCTTCTGGCTACCTCACAGCTCTAGAGAAGACCAGGTGAATATATTTTGGCAGCTGCTGGTCCACAAATAGAATGAAGCACATTCTCTTCAGAAAGAGGCTTTCCACCAGCCGTATGACATTTCTAAGGTTGTTTAAGGTCCTGGTTTAGGGAAGCTTGCAATTTGTACAGATATGCATGAGGTTTGACCACTTTTCTTAAGCTTTGAGCAGAACAACTCTCCAAAAAAGCACACCATGCATGGAAGTATCCCAGCAGCAGTGGGAGATGGATGGCATGGATGACATGGTTTAAGACCAGCCAGTAACTTAGAACCACACAGCTGCTCACTCGCTCCCCTGTTTGTTTCTTCTCTCCCCACTCCCAGAGGGATGGGAAGCAGAATCAAAAGAATGTAACTCTCATAGGCTGAGATAAGAACAGTCCAGTAACTAAGGTATAACACAAAACTACTTCTGCTACCAACAATAATAGTAATGATAAGGGAAATAAAAAGTGGAGAGAATATAAAACTAAAAGGGGAAAAGGATAAGTAAACAATAAGCACAAGTGATGCGCAATACAATTGCTTACCACCTGCCGACCCTGCCTGACCCAAGTAGCTATCTCAGCCTTCCCAGTAACTCCACTCAGTTTATATACTGGCATGACGTTCTGTGGTATGGAATACCCCTTTGGTCAGTTTTGGTCAGGTGTCCTGTCTCTGCTTCCTCCCGGCTTCCCGTACCCTTCCTCAATGGCAGAGCATGAGACTGAAAAGTCCTTGATCAGAATAAGCATTACTTAGCAACAAAACATTGGTGTTATCAGCACTGTTCTCAGACTAAAGTTGAACACACAGCACTGCACCAGCTACCAAGAAGGGGAAAAATAACTCTTACAGCTGAACCTAGGACAATGGGTCATGCCATATGTCCTTTAGAGAGATGTGTTGGCAGAACCAGGTCATTCCAAGTAGGTCCCTGTGAGATGCAACTCATCCAGACTGTCTGCACACACTTTGGAGGGTGGGTGCTCCTGAGGTTCCACCCACATGTGCCAGATGGGACATCCTATGGTCACCACTAAGCACTAGCCAGGGAAAGTGAATCCCTAGGGAAACCCATCAGTGCAGTACAGACATGCCCACAGACCCTGAAATCATAGTAGACACATATTCAAGACTGGTGGATAGTGATGACTGGTAGAGAATCCATAGCTGCTTTTATAGCATTTCATAAAATAAGTGCAGAGCAGAAACAGCCAAAGTGCTTTTTCTTGGGCATTTTCCCAAGATGGTGATTACGAGCATGGGATAGATTCTCATGTCCAGTAGTGACAGAGGTTCTCCTAGCTACACATTTTTAAATGATTGTCCTGTGTTGCTGAACCCAGGACAATGATTCTTCAGTATCTGAAGGAATAAGTCAATAAATGTTCTAAGCTAACAAGTTAGGAGTTAGGATTGCAAAGGGGCATTTTTCATGCTTCTATATAACCTTAAAATTTCAGTAAGCCTGTATACCTTTAATATAACATACAGCAAAAATCACGATACACTATGCAGCTACATATGGCAAATGTGTAACTTTGATGTCCAGTGCTTGCAGTACAGAAAAAACTCAGTCTTCTAGTGGCTTGCTGCCTAACACGATGAATTAATCACTTCTGGGATAAATTATGGACCCTTGGATCAAAACAGTAGTGTTCATATAACACCTTGCATAATGGAAACTATAGAAGAAACTGATCTATCCAAGCACTGCATGGATTTAATGAGACTGATTTATAAATTTTAATTCACCTAAGTTCAGAAACATCCTGAGCTCTCACAACATATGAGAAATTACTTTTATTTGTCTTCAGAATAAAACATTAATTCAGGTCAGGTTTTCTTGAGATTTGTCAAAATAGTTTTATTACTTCATCAAGACTCTTAAGATTCATTCAAAATTAAGATAAAAAGAAATGCCTGAACACAGGGGCATTGTACTGGTCGTACCAGAATTTCAGGAAAACGGTTTAAATTACCCATACTGGAATTTGTTGAAGATGCTGAATTTAAAAACAGAGTTTAAAATGGTCTGCTCAGTTCTTTAGCTTGACCTCTCACTGTAAGTACAAGAGTGCAAATAGCATAGTACTTTTAAGCCCCATTACACTATAAAATGAAAAGAAAGAGGACATCTCACATTAATTCCAGCAGTGCCTATGATGATACCAGAAGTCATGGCTAAACCTTACTAAGCTTATGAAATCCCATAGAAGCTCCACACAGGCTAGTAAATAGAGTTATTCTGTATCCAAACTACCCAGAAGCACTCTGATTTAATTAGATTAATTCAGGTTTGATAATGTCAAAACTTCAGGTCGTTTTGCTGGTTGTACTTGGTTTCTGCCTAAGGTTTAAAGTGTTATTAAAGATTTAACATATAAGCTGCAGTTCTTCTGCTGTTTTACTCTGATACCAGCTCCCAGGTATTCTGTAGGTCACCAACAAATGAATGTGCAGTTATGTAAAAAACCCAAACTAATTCCAAACAAGAGTGAATCAATACTATTTTTTCCCCCAGAGAGGTTTATACTATTGTTTTACTTGTCTACCACTTGAAATGGCAATTGCCTTCAGGAATCACAAGACAAAAATGTAAGTCACTTCAGTTCAATAGACAATTCATGTTACATGAACAGTAATTCATACTTCAGCACATATGAATGACTTACCTCTAGGGTTTTCCTCCCCCATTTTTTTCCAGCCAAACAGAAGGTACAGACAATGAAAAATGTAAGTCAAAACTGTTCTTTGAAACTCAAATCTTCAGAATCCAACTACAAAATTTACAGTATGGAAAACTTTCCTGTAAAGCATTTAATCTTACTGACCCCAAGATGTGCCAGCTAAATATAACAATGCTGTGTTCATCCTACTTACCCACAGATACTCCTAATGGTGCTTTCTGTCACTATTACATTGTCTTTATAGATACATCTGTAGAAATGACCAAGTTGTTCAAGGAAGAAATTTACTACAGAAAGTCTTCAGTGATAGCCAACCTAATAGTTCCAAACGTCCTATTGACTAGAAAATCTATGGGGTTGTTTTCAAGTTCTAAATCTTGATAAAAATGTGTTTGGCAAACTGATTTAGACTAAGCAGCAATCTGAGTGTCTGAGATTAAAGCTGTTTTCCTGACACTTTCTTGACACAGAATCTATTATTACCAGGTCCTCAGGGAAACTTGAAGGAGACCAAAAACCCCACATCTTTGTCTCTCATCTCCAGATCTTAATGCTCCCTGATGGGCATTGCAACAGAGCAAGTTGTCTCATGTAGAAGAGTAAATCTGTGAAACCAAGGCATGCTTCATACAATAAACAATATGAAACTACTGACTTTCTATATTTAAATTACCTTCCAGGTATTCAGCAGAAGAATTCACTCTTCAGCTCTGTTTTTGAAATATTTTTCCTCGGTACTAGCGTTTTGACATTCTGTTTTGAATTAACTCTTAAGGTGCATTGATCCCTTTTCTGTTTCTGGTCTGCATTTTCCAGATTAGGAACTGTTAATTTCTACTGCTAAATCAAAGATTAAAATACAACTGCTAACTAATAATAATCTCAACTTCTTCCCAAACTCAAATATAAGCCTTCTAGTACCTAACATTTCAAATGTGTGTCTAAGTTGCAGATGATTTTAGAAACAGTTGGCATTATTACAGAGTTTATTTAAATACACAAGCACACAAATGCACAAACACATATGTATAAAATATTTTACACTCAAAAGACCTGCAGTAAAAGAATATTAAGGATGTAATGTCAGGTACTCAAAACCCATGCAAAATGTCTGTATTCTGTTCTCTCTACACTATCAGTTTTTAATTTCACAAAGACACTTTTTATTCCTCTCATGTGGAATCCTAGGCTTCATCCAGTGCATAGTATGGGACCATATCACATGGATGAATCAGGGCCAAGTAGTGAAGGTTGCTGTCCACGCCTCTTTTGTTGCCAATGCTGCAAGGAGTTAATAAGTAGAGTTGGAGACAGACAGAAGAGAAATGAGGGTTTGATGGTGAAGACAATTGAATGCCACTCTGAAGAATTGGATTCCATCCCTATCTCTGCCATCAAGATCCACTCCGATGCTGGGTAAACATTTCACAGATGGCTACTAATTGTGTCTTTCATTTCCTGCATGTACAGTGGGCAACACCTGAGGCCAGATTTATAAAAGCATTATGCATTCAAACTGCAACAGTACTTGACTGAAGTGGTTTTCTGAATGGAAACAGTGACATAAAAACTTGCTACTTCTGAAAATTCAAATCATGACTCTTCAAATAAATGTTTGCTTGACAATTTTGGTCATAATCAAAAGAGTCAACTGTGTATCTTTAAAATAGAGATAAAGCAATAACATCCTTTTGGGTATGGTTAAATTCATTAAAGTTTATGCAGCACTTCACGACCATGGCCCTCTAATATAAAACTTCCACTATAACACTGATAATGTTGATGTAGAGTACTTAGTGAGAAACGGCAATGAAGTGCACTAAATACAGCATTCAGATATACAATGGGGAGGATTAAAAGTACAAGTCCAATGCACCAACAACTGACAATTTCCTCACAATGTAAGACTTCTGAGAAAATAAATGTGTGAGCCCAGAGGAAAAACTGTTTTACAATATAACTATATGCAAAAAAGATAATGGATTACTGATAGAAGCAGCTTAATTCTGTTATCCCTTATCTTCCAAATATTTGACTTTCACAATTTCACATTCATATTCTCTGACACATTCTCTATTTACTTGACTGCATATACTTTACAGAAAGATTTCTGTCAAATTTCATATCAGTTTGTAGCTGTTGCCTTGGCAACTATATTTAACCAGATCAGCTGGCTGCAATCTTGACCCTTTCTTTTTGAAGTTGTGTTAAAATTTAACTTTTCAATACCACTCAATATCCTTTTGCTCTAAAAATGGAAATATACCACAAAGGGCAGCAATAGGGCTCCCATGAGATTATAAGCAATTTCTGTCAATTTTTGTTGTATCCTTCACACATCAGGCTTGCTGACAGTAGAAGTCACACAGGTTTCCTGTTCTCATCTAGTCCACTTGAATTATTTCTGAAATTAGACATAACCCTAATTCACACTGAGAAACAGGAATGGAACTTCCATCTCTATTTTTCAAACTTTGTAGACATACTCTATCAATTTTGTCTTTACAGTTTATGCATGCTGTCTTTCTACACCAATATTCAGTAAATTCAAGATGAATGTTTCACAGTAGCACTTATCCTGATCCAAGGCAATACCTTGGCCTTTCCCTTTTCCCTTTATCGTCAAATCATTGAAGCCACCTCAAAGCTGCTTTAAATTGTGCTCAAGTGTGATAGAACCGTTCCAGACTCTCAGATTTACTCTAGGCTTGTTTTTTTTTCCCCCTCCCTGTTCCCTAAGGTGCCCTCTGACACATATTTCATATTGCAGGCTGCAAAGAGGAGTAAAATAAAATAGTTCTCCTGGCACAATGCCACCAAGGGATTTTCTTCCCTCCAGCACAGTTTCTGGGCAATAAGCTGTGACAGCTGCCCGGCTGCTTCTATCTGCTGGAAGAGCGCAAAGCAGCATGAAAGATGACAGAAGATCTAGGCCATGATATTTTTTTACAGAAAGCTGTAATTCCCATTCTGCTTTTCATATTCAGGATGCGTTCAGATTAATGCTTTTAAAACTATAGCTCTCAGGTTACAGAAAGGAGTTTTGTGTTCTCCCTTTGCCTGCAATAGGCTAAAGTTTAGAGACTTAGACCACACAGGTTAATAGGTAATTATTAGCAGATAATGAACAGATTGCTCAGATTTGCAAGAGTTGGTTGAGCAGTTGTTAGTCTGTCATGAGGAGCAAGAAATACCATCAGCAATTCCTACATCTAAGGTATTTTTTTTAATGTTTCTGTAAAGAGCTTTCTTCCTTTACAAAGAAAACCATGGATATTTGCTTACATACTGTTTAAGTCAAAATAATTACATCTGCACGCTATTTTAAATATTATTAGGAAACTTCTATTGAAAACTCAACAATCTAAATTTCTGCTGATAATGGTATTCCCCAAGTGATAGTTTCTGAAGAAGCACTGTGTGAAGAACTGTCAGTTTTCATTTGAGTTTTACATTAGGAGGATGAATTTGGAATGATAAACTGTAAATTACAGCAAACTGGAATAAAATTTCATAAATATCTGTTATATTAACCAAAGCATGATTCCTACACACTTAATACAAGACAATCAATCAAGCTCAGCTCCAATTATACACAACTACTAACCAAATAGCTGCCATTGTCAGAAATGATGAATGCTTTTGAAATTTTGAGTTAAAAGTGGAAAATGGTTTTACCATGTGATACGTCACGTGGACAGAGAAATCCTTGTTGCTTGAATATACTGTGAAAGGAAAGCCCATGTAGCTAAGAAACACTGAGCAATGCTATTAAGATACAGTTTACACATATTGAAACTCCAATCCAGATCATTTCCATGTGATTTCTTTTCCATGGCTTGATGTACTTCTCATTACGCCCTTTTACCTTTTGAACAAGCTGTGCTCAGCTGAAGTCATGCACTAAGCAAGACTTTGATATATTTATTCGGGTCATGGAGGTCCACATTTGCCCATAGCAATTCTGAAAAAAACCATCAGGTAGATAGATGTATTTCATTCTGAAAGGAAAACTTCAGTAATAGGCAAACCAGACATGTTTCATGCTATTCTGAGTTTGCATTTGATATCTGTCTAACTCTTTACAAACCTAGAGACCAAAAGAAGCAGAAGAAAGCTGGCGTTAGAGACAGCCTTTTTTATTAAAGTGCAAGACCTGCATGCTTTGATTGATTTCCCAATCAAAGTGAACAATAATAATTTTGAACAATAAAAGTCAAAGACTGCACTGTAGTATCATCTATTTTAAGACAATTATCTCTGGAAAAAAATGGAATGATGGATGCACTGGCAACAAGTCCTCGTCATATTTACACACACTTAGCAGTGAAAGTGGTAACAGATTCGCAGCTTCAGAATTCCACCTGCAGCATTTCAAACTCTTGTTTTATGCTCCTTACAGAGACAAACATGAAAGTACTGTGCTCATCTATCAACCCTGGTAGCCAGTACTGTAAGTTTTCATAATAGAGTGCCCGGTCACCTTTATTTACCACAGTTCTGTCCTGGAGTAGTGGTTTTTGGTTTGTTGGTTTGGGTTTTATTTTTTTTTTTAATGCTACGTATACTTAGATTTAGTTTAATATTCACACTTGTGACAGTAGACTTTGGTCCACTTCATGCATGTCTATGTTTCATCAATGAGAATAGGGCAAAACTACCTAAGTCAGTACATTCACATCCACTAGCTTTAGCGTAGTAGAATCTTACTACAGCTGTACCTCTTCTAGTGCTAGCTTGTCTTAATTTACTTAGAATTTCAATTTTTATTCTAATCCTACATTTTAAAATAAGAGCCTGAACTTTCCTTATGGCTTTCCCTACTTAGAAATGTAGTTCTGCATCACCTTTAAGTATTTCTACCTGGTTACAAGAAGGATTTATCTAAATTCTTCTGGCTGTCAAAGTCTTGCAGCAACAACTTCCCATTACATAATTTCCTTTCATGATGAGCTTCCATCATACGAAGATAAAAGGGGCATAGAAGAAATTGAGGCCAGACATGCATACAATCAAATGATAATTGTTGTCACATATACTATAGCCCTTATTTAAGTCGGTGTTCTTTCCCAGATGAAAACTGCCCTTCTCAGGCCAGGGGTTACTTGATAAGGCTTCACATTCACATTATGCTAGCACACTCCTACCATTTTTTTCCTCTTGCTTCAGTCATTGGAAAAGGGAGCTGCTAGGAAAAACAAGCTCAAAAAAATAGAGAATATGAGTCTTATGATCAGAGTTTGCATCCACCCATGTACACCAAATTTTGCAGCACTTCATATTATTCCCCCCAACATGTTTTGCTTTCTTACCAGAAGTCTGCAGATCAACCTTGACGTTTTTTGTTAAAGCAAACCAGAACCCCACACTTAAAAAAAAAAAAAAAAAAAAAA
>NDXB01021023.1:9756-71127 GCA_002631895.1 Agapornis roseicollis
CCACCCCCCCCCTTTAAGCAGCAAAAAGCCCTTAAGCCTTCAAATGCATCAATTCTGTAATAAGACTATCTCTTGGATGTAGATATTGATATACATGTGATAAATATCACATGAAACCTGTGATGGAGAAGAGATCAACCAGATTATTGTTTCCATTTCACAATATTTTGTGCAATCTGAATGCAGTACTTATAACTGTAAGAGGAATTTTTCTTCCACATGGTGGCTGTTCCTTTATTTTTCCATAGAAAATCAGTAAGACTGCATAAAATACACTCAAAGAAAAAAAACTAGAAGGAAGGAAGGAAAGAGACACAGAAGGGGAAATACCTCAATGTTAACAGTTGAATAATCAAAAGTCATAATTCTAGTGACTGGAATGCTTTTAGAAGTGTGGCTTGCCTCTGAAATTACAGACCTCTGTGAACTAGCACTAGTTACTATGAATGTACTGTGCAGATTTTTGACATCAAATATGCTTTATTTTTATAGGATGAGAAAAATCAATTGATGACAACAAATGTCTGGTTGAAGCAGGTATGTGAAAAATAGTGATGGAAAATTGTGAAGCCTTCTAATTGTAAGTCAAAAGTTGGAAGAAACTTTTCTAATTCATTGTATATTTGAAAAGCCCTATCTGTTCCATGAATTTTTATTTTATGTAGTTACTTTAAAAACAAGTCCCCAGAAATGTTTGAAAGGATTATTTGTTAGAAAACTCTTAAAAACCCAACCAAACAAAAGTTATATATATGAAAGAAAATGGCAATGTGAAGAAATCTGATACGGCATTGCATGGCTATTTAATATTGCAAGGTGTGTGTATCCAACCATGAAAATTACTACTTCAGTACATAAGTTTTCTTTCTTTTCTTTATTAAAAAGGGCTGGGTTTGTGTAGTCTTTTGTATAACAGTCTTTTAATATCTTTTGATTTTTTTTGTTTGATTTTGATATTTGAGATAATCAGATAAACATCACTGAAGAATTTCACTTTCAAAGTTTTATATGTTTGTTAGACAGAACTACTTTTTCCTCTAACGTGTATGGGCAGGAAAAGGTTTTATACTAGTCAGAATCCAGTGATAAAGTAAATGGCCACTTTAACCCGGGAAATGCTGCTCACAAATCATTCTTGATTTAACTTGGAAGAATGTTTGCACACCCTGATTATACTTACTGGCTTCCTGAATTACTTTTGTTGGGCTATTTCCTTGGTTTTTCCCTCCCTGTTGTTTCCCATTCCCTTCTTTCCAAGTAAGTGTAATTTCAGGACAAGATTTTTCAGGAAAGTTTTGAGATTACTCGGCAAGTACAAGATGGCAACATGTCAATGAAAGCGCATTGTGCCCTCTTAAGAGTTTCTGCAGAACTTATTACAGTTGAATCAGTCCAAATAAGACAAGAACTGACCTAAATATGTATTTAAAATTCTATGCGATGGTAAATTCTTAGAGATGTGAATTTTTCCTCTTGAGCTTTTAGTTCAAATATAAAATTCCCGAAGTACCACTATGCTTTTAATGGGGCTATTTTCAGTGTTGCTGGTAGAAATAGGAGCAACTGTCATGTGAGAGTTGCAGCGTGATTTTTTTTTTTGTGATGAAAATGTTTAAGTTACTTTCAATCAGCTTCTGAAGTCACTGATATTCATTCAGAACATATGTCTATAAGTATTGTATAGACAACATTTAATTGTCTATGCATTATAATAGCTCTTATTTAGGTATACATGCTTTAAAAAAAGATTTTAATGTCCTAAGCTTGGTACAGAAATATCGCCAAGTGGCTCTTGCAACAGAAGACAAACAGTAGATAAAGTAAATAGCTGTCTGTTCAGCAAATTCACTGTACTGTGCAAATTTTAGAAGCCTGTTTGATCTGGTTTTAATTGCATTTGTATGTATCTTCATCCAGTCCTGCCTTGCTTAAATCAACTTCCCCTAAATAATAATTGTTATGTCTCTTACACCCACAGGAATGGATAGATGTAAGATTAAGGTGGAATCCTGAAGACTATGCTGGAATAACGTCTATTCGTGTCCCATCAGATTCTATTTGGATTCCAGATATCGTGTTGTATGACAAGTAGGATTTCTATTTTTTCATATAAAATACATTTACTTCTAACTTTACTGTCCAAGCTGCTTCTAGGAGGTTCATTGGGTCAATAAGGGTAGAGCTACGTCTTCAGCAGGGCTAAGAATGTGAGGAAGAATTTGCCTCTGCAAATGGATTTGGTTGTCATGTTAGATGTTTTGCTTTGCTTCTGTATGGAATATCTAGTCTCTCTGAAAAGTTTATTTCTATTTCTTCATGCAAACGTTTTTTAATTGAAAAGCCATGTCTTGCACAGTGCTGGGTACAAACTAATAGTGTAGAGTGGTGGGAGGGAAGCAACTAATTCCTGCTGTTGTAAGTCACATTTAGGATGGATTTAGAATGACGTACACTCAGCTGTAATGGTTTGGGGGTTTTTTTTGTTTGGTTTTTTTTTTTTGAGACTTAACAGATTTTTGGAATCTTTGTGCTTTTATATTTTGTGATTGGTGAGGCAGGAGAAAAAGCTGTTGCAGAGATTGTGTGGTTGTAAATTCAAGTTGGAGGTGGCATACATGTTATTTTACCTGTTCTGGGAACTTTTTGTTGTTCAATAATTATCATTTGGCCAAATTGAAAAGGCTTTGTGCTGCAATCCCAGTAGAGACCAGTTTGATCATGCTATTAGAGGTCAGGATTTTTACAATCCTTTCATAAGTCATTGGGACCCCAGAAAGTTGCACAGATCTTCTCATGACTTGAAAACGTTTTTCACTCTCCTGAAGTTGGTTGTTTGTAAACTATGTACACATACAGAATGCTGGCTATGGAGAGGGAGAAGGGATAAACAGCTGAAATGACAATAACAAACCATATTTTCTTATTTAAAAACACACCCCATACACCCTCCCCACACTAATTGCATGCATCTATCTCTCTTCTTTCAGTGCAGATGGACGTTTTGAGGGAACATCTACAAAAACTGTGGTGAAATATGATGGAACCATTGCTTGGACTCCACCAGCAAACTACAAAAGTTCTTGTACTATCGATGTAACCTTCTTCCCCTTTGACCTCCAGAACTGCTCTATGAAGTTTGGCTCCTGGACTTATGATGGTTCACAGGTCGATCTAATTCTTGAAGATTATGACGTTGACAAAAGAGACTTTTTTGATAATGGAGAATGGGAAATAGTGACTGCAACAGGGAGCAAAGGAAATAGAACTGATGGATGCTGCTGGTATCCTTTTGTTACATATTCATTCATAATTAGACGTTTACCACTTTTTTACACGTTGTTTCTCATTATTCCTTGTATTGGCCTTTCATTTCTGACTGTCCTTGTCTTCTATCTTCCTTCAAATGAAGGTGAAAAAATTTCACTTTGCACTTCAGTACTGGTATCTTTAACTGTGTTTCTTCTTGTTATTGAAGAGATTATTCCATCATCTTCTAAAGTTATTCCACTTATAGGAGAATACTTGGTGTTTACGATGATATTTGTGACGTTGTCCATTGTGATAACTGTATTTGCTATCAATATCCATCATCGCTCTTCATCTACACACAATGCTATGGCACCTTGGGTTCGCAAGATATTTCTTCACAGACTTCCCAAGCTGCTTTGCATGAGAAGTCATGTGGATAGATACTTTCCTCAGAAGGAGGAAACAGGAAATATGAATGGATCAGAACCATCTAGGAACACCTTGGAAGCAGCTCTAGATTCTATCCGCTATATTAGAAGACATGTTATGAAAGAGAATGAAGTTCGTGAGGTGGGTGTTTTAGTCACATTACTCCAATTTTTTTAGAACTGAAAATTAAAAAAAGCAAGTAATGGTTTACTATGAAGTTGCATATTAAATGTGTGCTGGGATTCCCAGTGTTTGTGTTTCAATGGAGGTTGTGTAATTATTTCTACACAGTGCAAGTGTGGAAGTACAAACAGTACAAGTATGGTACAGTACTGAGAATTCTCATGGATACTGGGCTGACACAATACAGTCCTGGGTTCTTTAGGGTTTTTTGCTTTCTTCTGCAGTTCATGCTGTTAGTTGTACATTGTCAGAGATACCTGTCTGTTACAAGAGCAGGTACTGTAACTGTTAACCTGTGGTGCTGCAGGATATTTTTGTGATGAGAGAAGTAGGTATTTTCCATTGTACTGTTGTACCTGAAGGCTATCTGAAAAGGTATTTGCTTTAAAATATTGCAAAGCATTATTTGGCAGCTTTCAATTCCAAATAAAACCCATTTTTAATGCCCTAGTGTATATTAGTTTAAATACAAGCTGCAGCTTTACGTTGGTCATTTCGTGCTGAGATCACACATGGACTAAATGAATCCTTGAGTGTTCTCTTCTAGCCTCGTTATTTGTCTCTACATTAAATCAAAAGATGTCAAAGGCTTTTTTTCAGTCTGTACATTTGCACTCTGACCTCTCCTTAATGGATGTTTACACCATTTGGGTAAGAGCATTATAAATCTATTTTCGTTCTGAGTTTTTTAAGCCAGCACTGTTGGTACATTGGAGCCAAATGCTATTTTCAGGCTTGTGTAGAAATAGAGACATTTGTTGTGTGGTCTCATGATAATGCTGTTTCTGAAGATTCTTTTGATCTATATAGAAATGACAGTCTTCAAAAGTTGCTGGCTGCCAGGAACATGTTCTTGCATGCTAGCCTAGGAATAAGCTAGCTCCTCTAATGTATCTTCTGAGGACTCAATTCTGACATTATCACAAGGTATTCAGCCTAGATTTTGAATAAATCTAACTACTGTACTGCTCAAACAGCATTTAATACCCCTGCATTGTATAAACAACACAAATAGAATAGTTTGATATTAAATACATAATTTAATGTACAGTAAGAGTGGGTTTCCTTTTTCTTACTGAACTCACACTATTTGTGAGTGACAAGAGAGGTAGTAAATTTGTTCTTCAGGTGTAATGTTGTGACTCTAAATGTCGAAAATTAATATACAGCTAACTGGGAATACACTTGTAATTTATTATTTGGGCCCCAGAGAATGCAGGCCTTAACTGAAAAAGTTGTTAATAAAAACTACATATCTAGTGCTGTTATAGCCTTGCTTCCTGGGAAGCAGAAGTCTTAGGAAATGTGGATAGCTCCAGTTCAAGCCAAATACAATTGTTTGGCAGGGTTGTAATTTGCTTGCACAATTATATCTGCTGTACTTGCAAAACTGTGTATGGGTATGAATAATACAATTGAGAGTACAGTGAGTACAGAAAGTTTGGGAGGGGTGTGTGTTGGTTGGTTGGTTATTTGTTTTTATACAACTTTTTCTTCTAGCTTCTGCCTGGCAATTCTGCTTTATAATGAGGCTGTGGCATGAATGCTAAATCCTGCAGTATGCTAGAAAATTGTGTACTGATTTCATCTCTCTGAGAATGTTCAGTACTTGTCAGGGTCAGTTTTTGCATTAAAATCTGGTGGTGGTCTGTATAGCTTACCCACTATCATAGATGGAAGTTTGGTCCTGTTCTAGCTCATAGAGTTGTTATAAAAAGTTATTAACATGTGTTACCAATGAACATGATCGGAAAAATGTGACTAAGAATTGCAGGGCTTGGTACTGTATCTGTTTCTTGTACATACTGACCCAACTCTCATGTTCTTTGTGTTTTAGGTTGTTGAAGACTGGAAATTTATTGCTCAGGTGCTTGATCAAATGTTCTTATGGACTTTTCTTTTGGTTTCAATAGTTGGATCACTTGTGTTATTTATTCCTGTTATTCATAAATGGGCAAGTATAATAGTACCTACAAATATAGACAGTACAAATGCATAAATTAGTTTTGGATCTGTGTCCTACTAATATGGCTCAGGAGTTTTGCAGTAGCTCTATTTCCATGTGTGCTTTTTGTAGGCATGTTTCTGATTGAGTAACAAAAAATACAAACCCACAAAATTATGTTTATTTTAAAGCATGGTATCCCTAGGACACGTAGAAGTCAATTTGCTTATTGCCATCTACTAAGTTACCTTTAAATCAGGTCAGACTTAGAAGGATCTTCTCAAGCCCTTGCATGTATGATATGTCAGAAAAGCATACACAGACATTTACTGCAAGATAGAAGAATTTAGAATAGTGATGATTGTTAGAGTCCAATTGTTAAATTATTGTAGAAATTGTTATAGTGAATATTAAACATTTGCAAATATTAACACAGTAGAGTTGCTTATTTCAATTTCCTATAGTACGCAAAAGAGAATTTTTAGTAGGTCTCTTGACTGTGTTGTAAAAGTGTAAGGTTTATACAAAGTAAATTCAAAATAATAATAATAATACCAATAAAAATTCCTGTATATCCTGTATATCAGTAAATGTAGCAATCTGGCTGTGTTTTGCATTTATAAATTCAATGGAATTTGCAGCTAAATTTCAATCTTTGTTAATTTTATTATACTAACCGAAATATTTAATATAGTAAACTTTATTCAAATGCCTGCAGGATACAGATATATTGATATCTCTGTGTCAGTTATGGAGAAGAAGACAGACACAATCAAATGAGTTCCCAAGCGGCACAGGTATTCTAACGGACCAGAACATTCAGATATAGTTATTCTTGATGAAGGATTTGATACAACATGTTAGTTGAAAATAGGTAAATCATTTCCTGCCTTTGTGTGTTTCTCAGAATTATGTTTTTAAGCACAATTAGAAGGAATATGGGCAATGCCCTTCTGAAGGAAATGGGTTGAGAACTACTATGCTGTGTAACCAAATTGAAATGATTGATATTTCACACAGTTGTTAAACTGGACTTAGAAATTTACCTTTTAATCGGTTCTCTGCATTATAGAACCACATGTAACTTTAAACAATGAGGACCTGCATCTTTCAATGCTTTTTTCTGAAAGTGCTGAAAACTAATTTCTAACTTTTAATCCATTAAGGTATATTCTTTAAATACTGATTTTAAATGTATTATGATGCCACCTTTCTTAAAAGCTTTGCTTCTGGAAGAGACACTAAAATTGATGGGGGCTCTCCTCCATCAAAGTTTTGTCAGTACACTTCATAGTGTTGCACCCTGCAGGGCTAGTGCAGTAATGCCAAACTGGAGCAAGTCTTGGGAGGTTTTTATTTTTGTTTGCTTATATCATAACTTATAAATTATTGAATATTTATTTCAAATGGTTTTCACCTGTAGGACATTCTTGGGTTTGTGTAGCTTTTAAAGGCTTACAGGCCCTAAAATATGCCATTTTCTAATTAATTCTGATTATAAAGAGAGTCCCTCTTTCCTCTTCAGTTATACAATTACATCTAGCATTAGATACCCGTATTTCCTCTATTCCCATCATAATTAATTTCAAACAAGATTTTGCAAATATTATCTGATTTAATCCTTAATATAATTTTAACTTTCTCAGGACTACTAAGATTAAACAATGCATCAGTGGTTTTCTCTGCGTGGAAGTTGCAGAAATATGTTTGATACCTTCTTTTCTCTTCAAATGCTATATTACTTTTTATAGTCCTCCTTGGATTTGAATTACTGAATTTTACCTTTACCTGAACAGAAAGCAAAATAAATGAACCTGTAGATTAGCTAGATCTGTTATTTTCTTTAACTGCCCAACTGACCTCTTTCCTTCTCTCAAATGATGTCTTGTAAGCCCACCTACATCATAAGGCGATGGGCAGCATATTGGCCGAAGGAGTCCCACTCTTTATACTAGTAACTCACAGTTTTACAAATGCATTAATTTCTTTTAGTCACTTGTACAATCTGATCATGATAAATACAGCTAAGATAAGTGACACTAGAATTCTTAGGGTCTTCAGCTTATCAGGTGTGCCTGAAACAAAATACTTTAAATAGACTCAGAAGCATGGACTTTTTTCCTTATGTAACTTGTTTCTGAATGTGTTGAACTGTAGCTAATGCTCAGGCTTTTGTTACTTGGTCAAAATAAATGAAAAAAAGAAAAAATGAGCAATTTTCAACTGTTTGATTCTCTTTATTTTCATCTGTGTTACACCACTTGATACACTGTAGTTCCAAAAAGTTTCCATTTTGGTACAGAAACAACAGTTTATATACTTACAAAACATTTTCTCGTTGCAGTATTTGGTTGCATTCTTTATTCATGCTCTTAAATTATCTGCAGTTACTGATCTTAAAACCAAAGTATGCCTAAGAAGCAATTTTTGCATGCTGTACAGGACTATTGTGCAGCTACCTGCTTTCCCTTGTCATAGAACACTTCGCTGCAGAAGGATGCTTCTGCATCCAAACTGTCCTATCAAAATATTTTGGTCCTTTGTATAACCTGCACACTGCATCTTAGTGTGTGTCCTGTACATAGTTTTAAACATTATTAGGTTTGAATAGCTTGGGTTTTTTGGCAGCCTTCTCATACACAAATGCACAGACTTTACATTCTGGCTGCTTTGTTACTACCGTCTATGATTTACCTATTCATTTTCCTTTTGTAATAAACCTTCTCTTGGTCCTTTCCTTCCACTGTTTGATTCAGTTTATACACCAGGTGGCAATGTCTGCATTCTATCAAGTCAGTATGCATGCTTCTTAAAACATTTTGTCCTCATGAGGGCATTCATTGAATTCAGTCTGAACTTAATTCCAGAAGATCCTGTCATACTTTGGAGACACTTGGCACCAGACTTATGGAAACAAATCCAGTAGCCTTCAACCTGTCTTGGCTTTCAAATATTCAAGTACTTTTCAGTTTCTTTATCAATCCTCTTCTTAAATGATTCCTACGAAGGTTGGTGTACTGCCTACATCTTTTCCAGTTATTGCAAGAAGCAGCTGTCAAGCATAGCTTGTATTACTTTGAGATTAGCTGTCTTAAAGGTTTAAAATGTTTTCTTTTTTTGTGTTTTCACGTTTTTAACAAAGCCTTCTTGGTCAAGCAAAGTTGAGCCAAGAGAGATCCTTATTCTGCAACACAGAAGAAACATCAGGTGCTGTGGTGGGGGTGTGGAGTTGGTCAGTGAAAGTTTTATTTGATGTCACAAAGCTGTATTTAATCGTTACATTTCATCTCCAGCCATCAAAGGTTGTAAAAACAATCCTGCTGTTCCTAGAATACATACCAGGATGAAAACCCATAGAAAAATACGATCAATTACCATGGCAACGTATTTCCAGTCATCCTGAATCTGAAAAATAAATGGAACAACAAATAGGCATGTTTATTAGATCAATAACTTGCATCAGCAGTTGGTACCATCTTAGGAAGGAAACACGTGTTTTTTCCCTTGTAGATGTCTTTCATATATGCACAACTTGCATATATCTGTTTTCATTGACAAATTAACTAATCCTGAAGAAGTTTTATTTGGATGTGCTATTTGTGGCAAAGCCAAAAGCCACTTCTTCAAGCACAAAAAGTTATTTGCCAAGACTCTGGACTTCATAAGATACGACTTCTCTCTGTATGCCAAAAATGAAAGCGAAGACTTTACATTCTTAGGTGATCATATTAGGCCAGAAAACTCTACTGAAGTAAAGAGGCTGCTTCTACTGGTCTTTGATGATAAAAAGACAAAGGTTAATGGGTATATAATTAGTTGTAGTGCTGAAATTTGATTGTTACCATGCGTGATGTAAAATCCATCTTGGTTGCAGGGAGGCAACCAAGTTTCCAAAACCTAGATTTCTCTTTTTTTTCTTTTTTTTTATAGTGGGCATTTTAACAGGAGGAACACCAGAATATGACAAATGTTGTATATTAATAGTAACTACGTTACATGATCATTGGAGTTACTCTTGAAATTACAATTTCAACTTTTACTTCATTTTTCTTCAGGAAGGCTTATATATGAATAATAAATTTATTGGTTTTGAAATGTTGTGCTTTTTAACTTAGAACTTGTTTGTTAAGGCACACTTTAAAAAAGCTCAACTAAACCAGCCCCATATTTTCTATGCCCACTTACTCTAAAGTTCTGATTTTGGCATAAAGCAGCTTTATTCTGACTTTAAATGCCATAGCACGTAAGATTGAAATTGAGTGATGACTGTGGTGATGTGGCTACCACTCTTAACATGTTTGAGGAGCATGACAGAAAGAAAACTTTATTTTCATTGCCTTAAGATGCAGTTTTATGAGAGATCACGGTCCCTGTCTTGCAGCAGTTGTCTCTTTTAGCTGCAGCACCTTCCTCTGCAGCAGCAGCACACTAAGTCACCGTGAAGGGCGTTCATTCTTAAGTACTGTGTTATTGCTGGTAAGCTCTGGAAGGGAGAATGTAACTTTCTAAAGACCACAGTCAGCAAATTCCACTCTTAAGATTATAACTTGGAAAATCCTCACCCCAAGTCTCATAGGATAGATACTCAAGTGTGGTGGTTACCTTGACGTGACTCATTCAATATGTGTGTTGTCAATAAAGAGAATGTTGTGCAACAGAACTGCTCCCCCAAGTGATTTACATTCAAAACTGCACATTTGTCATACAGCTTGAGTAGGTGTATAAAATAATGGTTTGCGGTGTCCCTTTTTTTCTTTGGGGGTGCATGTATTACGGGGAGTTTGAGATCTCTTTCTTACAAAACACACTAATGGCAAATGGTGTCTGCAGTTTGAGTAACAGTAAAATATGTTCTTACCTCTTTTGCTTCATTCTGCATTTTCATATTTTCTGCAATATATTTAACACTTTCAATAGCTTCTCTCATTTCTGGTGACAGAACTGAAAACGAAAACAGAGGATCTACAGACTCGGAGCTTGAACTTCTTGTGAGATTGCCACTGAAATCAGAGAACTTCATTCGCTGGTACTGACAACAGCTGCATGCCATGTCTTGACATACAAACCCATCTTTGCAGCATTTGGTTTCAGAACTGTTGAAGCAGTTTAAGTTTGAATACTCAGAAGTGAAAAATGATTTTGGCTTCTGATTATTGTCATCATCGCTGGCAGGCCTTGTCATAAACATGATCCTGGGAAGTAAGTTCAAGAAAATGGTTCTCACCCAGACAGGCATTGTGTGTGTCTTGGGTGTCCTGTAGTGCACGTTAAGTACAAAGACTGTAATGACGATAGATAAAGTTACAAATATCATGGTGAAAAGGAGGTATTCCCCAATAAGTGGAATCACCAGGGAAGTAGAAGGTATGGTTTCTGTGATAACAAGAAGGAACACTGTTAAAGATAGAAGGACTGATATGCAGAGTGTCACCTTCTCACCGCAGTCTGAAGGCAAGTAGAAAACTAACACAGTCAGAAAAGAAATCAGCAGGCATGGAATAATCATATTGATAGTGTAGAATAAAGGTAAACGCCTAATGTAAAGAGAATATGTGATGTCTGTATATATCTCTTCACAGCAGTTGTATTTGATGTCATGTTTATAGCCAGGAGCTTTAATAATAGCCCATTCTCCACTCTCCCAGTAATCCTTCAGGTTCATTGTAGAGCCAATCAAAACTAAGTCAATTTTGGCTTTATCGTAAGACCAGGAACCAAACTTCATGGTGCAGTTCTGATAGTCAAATGGGAAGTAGGTTACATCTATCTTACATGAGCTTTTAAAGATAGCTGGCGGGATCCAGGTCACATCACCTGTGTATTTTAATAGGGCTTTTGTCTTGTCATCAACCTGGAAATCCCCAACTGCACTGTGAAGCAAATAAAAACAACAATTAGAATGTGACTACTCTAGTAGTTTCATACATACAGATCACATGCACTAACTCTTTAATCTGTTTTGGGAAAGTCAGTAAGTACACTTTGACATGGACCTGGATTCCATGTGCAGGACTGTCAGTGGCCGTCACCAATTTGCATAGTTAAATAGCTGCATAAATAACGTGGCTCAGTGCAATCAGTATGCAAAACTGCAAATAGAAGATTGCAAATGACAGACCAATAGATAATCCTTGCAGGCCCCTTCCAACTGAACTATTGTATTCTATTCTGTTCTAGAGCAAGCACAGCAGAGCCAAGGGCTGATCAGAGGATAGCTGCAGTACTCCTATTTCCACCGCTTCTGTGAACAGTGCAGGTAGTAATTATGGAAAGAGGCATTAAGGTTGGGGTGCATCTTTGCATAAGGAATGTATTTGGTGAGGGTATTTTTAAGTGCCACATTGGTATCCTGACCATGTGAATCTTAGATTTGTGTGATAATTTCAGTCATTTATATGAGAAAGTAAAACTAAAAAGGTAATTTAAAGTTTTAAGGTCATAGTTAGAAAAGGAGTGTCACCCCTGTTGTTTCACAGACCTCAGTTTTGAATCCATTGCCTGAGTACTGCTTCCCTACTGTCATGGTGCTTAAACCATTACACTTACCTAGCAGAGGGATCCATTTAGTTATGGTCTGGCTTCTCAAGGTTTCAGAAACTGGCATCCAAAGTAAACTTCACCTGTGTCCTTTGTATGTCAATACTATCATTGTAGAGGTGTCAAACTGTGAGTTTGAAAGCTGGAATTTGCAGGGGTTTTCAGCTGAAGGTCTGACACCCAGACAAGAACTCCCCGGTCTAAGGGAATTTCTTGTCAGCTCCTCTTTAGACAGCAATAAAATAATAATAAAAGTGGGTGCTTGTGAAGGGGAAAAGGAAAGGTTGTTCTGGCCTGCAGCTCCAGGTGAGGAGCTGGCTCCTGCCCAGCAGTGCTGATGGGGATGATACAGAGGTGAGCAGAGCAATAGGGTGATGGGGGCACTGGTGCAAACCAGGCTTTTTAGCTCATCCAGTGAACCTGCTGCTGATTTTAAAGTCATAACATCACCCCTCATCTTCCCAAATTATGAAGATACACATGCAAGAGTCTTACTTGTTATATAATACAATATCTGGCTTCCAGATCTGGCCAGATGGTACTCGGATGAATTCAGCGCCTCCATAGTTCACTGGATTCCACCGAAGCTTGTAGTCATTCCAGATCTAATTATAGAAGAAATGGGTCTGTGTTAGGTTTCAATGGGCTAGATTCAAACCAAGAGCTGGCATATTGCTCCTGGAGTTGTTTTATTTTGGATGCGACAATGATTTGATGTTTCTGTATCAAACATATGTCTGGTGTTTATTCACATGGAGATTGTGGATGGGCCTATTGGTCTAGACATGGCTCAGATGTGAGAGTGACTCTGTGTGCCGGGAATGTAGCTGAAATAAGGTGAAAGATGGAGTAAGACACTCTTTTGCCAGACAGTGTAGTACTTTAATACTAACTGAGGTCTCAAAAAGCCACGTATGTGCCAAGAACATGGGGTGTTTTCACACCCAGGTGTGAGCACTGAATGAAGGACCCGAGGTAGCAGGTGGAGAAAGAGCTGGAGGTGTCATTGCTCCATTAAGTGACAGTTGTCCTCATCAGGGCTTGTTAAACCCCTGTTCAGCGAAGCTGGATATTAAGCTGAAGGCAGGAATTAAGATGGTTTTAAGCTGGTTGCAGCAGTGAGTAATTGCGTATTTAACCCATAAAGACCTTCTTGAGAGAAGCCAATGCTGTTGGTTTGCTCCCGTCTCCCGGAGACTGCGCAGGCCCCGACCGGGCGGCGCGGCGCGACGGGCGCGGGGCCTCCCTCAGCGGCCGCTGGGGGGCAGCAGCGCGCCGGGCAGCGCGGAGCGGCGCTGAGGGGCGGCCGTGGGGAGCGCGGGCGCCCCGGCGGGTCGGTGGCGTTGGGGCTGCCGATGAGCTGTACTTACGTGCTTCAACCACAGCTTGGTTTCCATGATCTGGTTGACTTCATCCTAGAAAGGAGAGGTGTGTCGGCTGAGGCGCCGGCCCTCCTGGCTTCAGCGGCTTTGCCCCGGCGGGGCGGGTACTCACCACCTTCACTAGCTGGGACATGGACACCTCGAACTGGATGATGACGGGGTCCGAGACATTCTTGACGGGCCGGACGAACTGGTTGTAGCTCTCGAACAGGGCCGCATAGAGCCGGTGCTCGGCCTCGGAGCCGCCGCAGCCTGCGGAGGGCACCGCGCGGTGAGCGCCAAGGCGGCAGTGCGCGGCCCCCGGGCTGCGGCCCACCGTGGTGGGGTGCTCGGCCGGAGCGGGAGAGCCGCGGCTGGGCCCTGTGTGGCTGGGTATTGACTGTTTGGCACTGTGTGGTGCTTGGGGAAAGGCCAAGCCTCGCCAAAGCGGGCAGGAGTGTGTCATGGTTGGCGTTTGCTTAGGCTGGGAGAAGGAAAGCAGGAAAAGGCAATGCTATGACAGAGTTTTTCTCCTGTATATCTCTGAAGTGGGGTTCAAAAACTAGTTAGAGGGAGTTACTAGAGAAGTGGAGATGCAAAAGCGCTTTCTCCTCAAAGGTCTAGGGCCCTAGACCTGCCGAAGCTGCAGGGCTGCAGAGCAGAGGAGGGCAGAAGGGGGACCTGATGGACCAGGGGCTTGTGAGCCACTGTGGAGTGTTTTGCAATAGGATTCCCAAGAAATGAGAACTCTGCTTTCCAGCCTGAGCCAGGATTGTGTGTTAGAGTGATACAGCAGCCTGCTTTTTGGAATATGGAAAAAGGGGGGATTAAAAATTGATTAACCTCTATATTCAAAGACTTTTCAACACATTTAAAGAAATGTGCCAATTACCCATTTATCATTCATATTTTTATTTATAATATATTCCTGCTGTCCGTTTGTTCATGGAGTCCTGCAGCCAACAGAAAAGCTGTGATTTGAAATTTTTAACCAACAAGCTCTTTCAGCTGTGTTGGAGCCTGTGTTTCACACTGCCTTTTTGCTCTCTAGCAATAGGTAGCTAGGCAATAACGATCTTGACAGCTGCACACTATTTAAAAGCCATTTTTAGGGGTCTCTCTTTTAAATTCTCTCCTGAGCAACACACCCTCAAGCACTCCAAATGGAAAACAAACTAATAAAAAGCCCATTTGTCATTTATGGATGACACTGGGCCAGTTCAGCAGAGGCACAGAGCTGAAGTCTGTTGAACATACTCTGCAGTTTGTTTGAAATACAAATATAAATCTACAGATATTTGCAAGGCCACATTTACAGCCAGTTGGTTTTCAGAAGAGAAAGAATGGGAGGCAGGAGTGTCTGCAGGTAACTGATCTGTGGTGTTCCACAAGGCAGATGTTACTTTATACGAGCTCCCCTCTTCCTGAGACAATAGGGTCCCCCATATGTGGAACTATTCAGGTGAAAGCCCTTTCTTGTCTTTATTTCTTTGTTCCCTTTCCTCTTTTGTTCATTTGGAGAGCAATTTCCTTTTCAGTGAAATCATTCAAGCCAACTTGTTAACTAAAAAATGAACACATTTATTTTATACTTTTTAGCTGCTAACCTTGCCCTTATTATCTATGGGTATCTTGTATGTCTCAGATCAATATTTCCTGGAATAAATACTCCCAAATCTTTTAGACAAATGATTTTACAGCTCAATCTTAACGATTCTTTACTGTAGTCAGCCCAAAATTGCCAGCCTTTTTACATGTCTGCAGCACTCTAATTAAATGTAGCATCCAGTGTATCTAAGAGAAGAGCATTTATGTTTGTTTTGGTTCTTTATTTTCATGTTTTGGTGTTTTCCAGATCTTCAGAGAAAAGGTGCACTATTTGCAGCCTGGACTTAAAGCTGTTTAATGTTGTCAATATCTTGTGGTCTTCTCTACAGTATGCGAAACCACATCTTAATGTGTAAGGTGCTTTCTTTTTATAATGTTAAAATGGCTTTATGTGTCCTGGTTGGCATTTGGAATCAAGACTATGTAACTACTCTACAAGGAGAAATTAAAATAAAACCCCAAGCCACACCAACCACAGCAAACTGTGTAACAAAAAGAGCTGTACTGGGATTCTGTACAAGTATCAATCGGCTCCGAGGGAGCTCCAGCACCAAAGCCATCTGTTCAGCTTTTCGCCCACCCCTTCACCAACCCCAAATAAACAAATTGAGGATCACTCACCTTGACAGAGAGAGCAAGCAGCAGCAGTTAGCAGGAGAGCCCGCATGCTCTCCATGGTGTTAGGAATTACTGCCTGTCGATAGAGGCTCTTGAAGATGAGCTTAGCTGCTAGGATTGCCTGAGCTTGGGAAGTACAGCGAGCTCTGCTCCTCCGATGCATGAAATGCCTGGAAGCAGCAGCTGGCAGGACCCTGCGTGCAGTTCTGTGCAGTGAGATCCCATTAGGTTTGCTGTGCTGCCCCCTTTCTACCTACGCGGGCTGTCAGATCATTGGAAATGGCCAATAAATTGCAGGCAAACCAGATGTTATTGTAGGCAAGGAGTAGTCTTCTGGCAAGGATAATAGGCAGAAGTTCCTAAACTGGTGCATAAATGAACCTGGTAATTTGACAATGCTAAAGATTTTTCCAGTCAGCTGCTGTACAGGATGCTTCTCTATCAGAAGCTCATGCCAGTCTACTAGGGGAAGTTTAATTAATAAAACCCTTATAATTGAATTGTGCAGAAATGGGTATTGACATTAGGGATGCTTGATTTAGCAGTGAACTGCGATCATGGGACCTGAATTTCCAATTATGCTGTTAATGTTGAGGTTTTTTTTTCCTTGCCTGTGTCTCATCTTGCAAGTGCATGTGTTAGGTGCATGATTGTATTAAAAGGATGTGCTACTCCCAGGAGTAATTAAAGGCATATATTACTGTTGACGGGATCTAAGCCCAAAGCAATGTACGTAGCAGCTGGGATCTGTCAAGAGCCAGGGATTTGAGTAGGAGATCAAGCTTGACTAAACTTGAGAATAAGGGGTATAAGAGCATAGAATGCCAGCTTGATCCCACAAAAACCTTATTGTTCAGGGGTGGAGGAGATGGGAGAGAATGGGGAGTTGAGTTTGAAGTTCAGTTGTAAAGTCATGATTGGTACAGTGGCTCATTCCCCAGATGCCCATCAGCTTCCTTGTTAGCTTTTATGTCACCTTTTATCCCACATTGAACAACCAGGTAATGGAAAGCTCATTCATGCAGTGGTGGCTGCACACATCTGGGCAGTCTGTGTGGAGGGGAAGGAGAGGGGGGGAGAGAAAAATGTGGGATTTCACCTTTGTTTTTAGAAATTACCAGGGGGAAGCCTTGTGGGACTGGAGGTTGCACCCAGTAGGTGTTTCACTCCCTGCCATTAGGGAAGGATAAATGATGACCCCTTTTGGCACTGCATCAAGAGGTAGCACTGGGAGATAGAGCACCAGAGGGGGTTCAGCTCAGCTGCTCTTGGCACAGAGCTTGTTTATCCTGTTTGCCCTATCTCTCAGAGCATCATTCACTCCATCCCCAGACACATGCTCTTACGATAATTTCTGTAATTCAGTTAGTTTGGAGGAAATAGCCTTTACTGTCCATTTGATTTATTTCTTTATTATTTCTTTTTTTCCAGAGAACTCAGCTACTCGGTCTTTTAGCTTAACCCTTTGTGGATACATGTTTTTGCCTTTCCAGGGCATAGAGACAAGATGTTTTTCCTTTCTGCTTTCTTGATTTTCATGTATAAGCAGTATTATAACTGAGATTTTGTTTGTTTCTTTTTTCGTCCCAATTAGAAATGAGCTAAAGTTTCGCAGAACGGATCATAACCCCAAAAGCCAGTGCTTAAACTGAATAACTTGGAGACACCTCATCTGCAAAGGTAGCAAAGAGCCATTGCATCAAGATGTACAGGCATTTTAGATTTATTTACCATGTTACTGAGATTTTCAGTGGTGTCTGTATGTGCAGGTATTTTGTTTCTAACATCACATGTTGGAGCTCCTGGTGAAATCCACTCAGATTTGTGGCAGAATATATTTTTATGGCTAGGAGGGTGATAAGATGGCATCACCGTACTGCATTGCAGAACCACATAGAAGAATTTGTATGGGCAGGGGGAAGCTAATTCATCCAAGAAGATCTGCAGTAACAGACTGCATAACCTTTTCTTTTTAGTAAACACACTACTTTTTAGAGGTGTTTTGCTTTGTTAAAAAGCCAGTACTGCTTTTCTCTCTAGTGTCTGCAAGGGTGCAGAAGCAGTCCCGAATCAACTCACCTGGACACAGATGGTACCTGTGTGTGGTGGTGGTGGTGGAGACAATTCTGTGTGTTTTGATGGAAGACAGCTTTGGTCAGGCTCAAAGAGGTTTGTAATGGTAGGGAATGGGGAGGGAGCCAACCAAGGCTTTTCTTCAAGTAGAAAAGCAAAGCCTGGTTCCACAGTGCCACTGAAAAACAGTTCTGGTGAAAAAAATACTTTTTGCATGACCACTTTCGTTCTTTTTTTTTTATTTTAATGGAAAACATTCTTGTAAACCACCTGAAAATTGGCAATGTTGTAATCGGTTTTGTTTGATGCGCTAGGACATTCTCACATTCATTTTAGCCACCAAATGACCTTTTTGATGTTTCATTTTCTTCAGAAATATTTTATTTTTGAGATTTTGCCAAAAAACCCTATCAGAAAGCCCTGCAATCCATTGCCCAGTTAAACTGGGAACACTGCTGGCTATTACGTAAGTGGAGCTGCTGAGGGATAGGCAGAAAAAGCATTTCCTGTTTTGGAAGCACAGTTTTAGGAGGTCAGAGCTTTCCAAATTTGAGGACTTTGGGTGAAATTTTCCAGTCTGAAGTTTTCTATAGATAGAATTATTTCTGGAAACTTGAAAAAAAAGTACAGTGGTGGTTTCCAAGAACATAACTAGGGAAGAGCATATTGCTTTACTTATGGTGGAAAAAGAAGTAAGTGAGCACCAGAGCCCTGGGTGAAGAGCTCTAGTTCTGCAGGGATCTCCTGGGGGACGATGAGGTGCTTTCTTAAAGCTTTTTTTTGGGTTTGTTAGGTCTGAGGCCTCCATCTGAGTGTGCTGTGTGTTAGCTGAGCTGCCAAATCCTTCCGGAAACTTGCCTGTTCAGGGGATAATTCAGCTGGAGGCTTCAGTTAAAAGCCAAGCACCATCAGTAATTACTGCTCATAAAGATAAGGCCAACTGTGAGATGGGAGTACTGGAGGCCTCATTTCAGTTGCATTCAGGTAGTGAGGGAGAGGGGAAGAAGAAGAAAGGACTGGGGAGAGAAGTGATGGTTGGTAGGAGGGTGAGATTGGGACAGAGCCAAAGTGCTGTTAGTGCTGGGTGAAGAGAGCAGAGAGAGGGGTTTTCTGGCTGTGTGGGTCCAGTGTCAGTCAGGTGGATGCAGGATCCATATCTGATTTGCTCCTGTTTGCTTGGCTGGGTGAGTCTCTCTCCCTACTGCCCTGCAGTAGGTGTGTAGTATCTCACAGAAGCATTTAAGGTCTGTGCTGCCTCTTTCAGATTCACTGTTCAGGTTTGTTGTGGGATTTAAAGGGACTTCACCTTTATATTGTCTGCACAGTCCTGGCAGCTTCTCTGGCTTCCACATGAGTGGAGAAAGCAGCTGGGGCAGTGCGTGCATGTGTGCTGGTGATGCTCTGTGCCACGTCAGCTCCTGGCATATAACTTAATATAGGGAAGCATCTTCCTGTGTGAATGAAGGTACCCCTCTGCTCCTGGGGGGGCTGCTTGTGCCCCATCTCATCTTACAACTGTTGTTTCAGTTGTCTGAAGAGAAATAGCTCTGCTCCATAGGTTTGAGCGGGAGAAAAAGACATTTGAGGTGGGGAAAGCGGGTTTGGCCCATTTAAGCTTTATGCCACATGCCAATCACCTTGGGAAATGTCAAGAACAGTTAATGTCTGGGAGTTCAGTGCATGGGCAGGACCAGGACTTTTGCTGAACACAGGAATACACAAAGGTCCTGGAGCTGCTCTCAACAATTGGAAAAGTGTTGCTGTAGCTGTTTTGGCATGTCAAAATCTATGTGGTTATCTGTAGCTGTCTGGAGATGGCAGTCTAGGTAGAGATGTAGCTTGGTTTTGACAAGGGCAAATAGAGCTGGAGCTGTCTTCATCTGTGATTTACATAGAATCATAGAGTAGTTGGGGTTGGAAAGGACCTTAAGATCATCTAGTTCCAACCCCCTCAGTTGTGGAAGAACACAGGTTTAGGTGTCAGCTAATCCTCCCCTGGAACAGGAGAGCCTCAAATCCCCTTCACAAGCAGTAGTGGCGTTTAGCAGTTTGCTCATTGAACATTACCTGTACCTGTCTTTGATAGTAAAATCGTTGTGTTCTGACAACACCCCGAGGAATGGCTGAGATTGGTTTAGTTTACAAAATGCCGGGAGCCCTCTTCCCTTTCTGCAGGCCAAAGTGTGGTAGGATTGTCCTTTGATAGGAGTCTAGGGCCTTGATCTACCCTCTGCCAAAGACGGTACTTGTGTTATGTGTTGTGTCATAGCTAATTTGTTGAGGATTATACTTAAATCCTCAACAAAACCCTAGCAAAACATGCAGGTCTGTTTGTGCTCAGGTGTCTTCTGCTCATTGTGCTCATTTCACAGTTGTCTTCTCCAGATGATTTCCTATGCTCTTAGCCTTAGCTTCATAAAAGTGTTTATGAACCCCAGTTACATGAGCTGTTAAAGTTGCAATAACACTTGAGAACTAAATATCTATAAATGAAAAGTTTACATTTTATTTCAATTTCATCACTGAACAGAGTATATACATGTTTGTTTATCATATATTGATTTGGCCTCTTGATCAGTCAGTGATCAGAGATGGCAATGTGAGAAATTTAACAGTGGTTACCTCAGAAGTAGGTCTCTGTTTCTCAGTTCCATTTTCAGATTCATACTCCAGCAGCTAAACAGTGGTTCCATTTGTATAGCTCATTATAAATCAGACACAAGTAGCTTTGATGCATTTGAAGGAAATAAACATCACAGCAATATCTTCTTTGTAACAGGGAAATTACAGTATTCTGAGGAAAGAAAATATCCTTCCTGAGGCATTGTATAGAAAATACTTAAAAATAACCCTTGTGAGCCAGGATGGCATATTGTACAGTAAAAGCCTTTCTCTGTAGTGTTCAGACTTCAAATAGCAAACAAAAAGGGCCAAGATATCATCAGAAGTACTGAGCTCATTGAAAACAAAATAGTTTTCTGTTCATTTTACATTTTTTTTCTCTCCCCATAAGTCAAGTTCTACTTTCCATTTCTCTATTCTAAATCTGATGTAAGAGCAAATCGCTTAGCATCTCTGTGGGTTTAACAGAGGGGAATTTAGAGCAGGATGAGACTCAACATCTTTGTAAGTACTGACAATTTTAAATGACAACTAAGGGTTGATGGCATTAGTGTGGTTTTGAAAAAGTGGCTGCAGAAATAATCCAGCAGTCCCCAGGACACAAACAAGGACGAATATCCAGAGGAACAGCCTGTCCACTACCATGGCAACATACTTCCAGTCTTCAATGACCTGAAAGAAAAAGCCAGTTAAAGATATTAGCAATTGGCCATGTTCTTTTGCTCTTCCTCTCGCTAATGTCAGGTTTTGATTTCTGAAAAGGAATGGAAACAAATCTCGAGGTTCAGGGGATAAACTGATTTTAGGCTTGGGAAGGGATTTGTCTCCTACCACCATTCTGGGCAGTGGAGGAAAATACTGCAAATACTTAGGTGTCTTAGATACAGCAGGTACTGAGCATGGCTGCCTGGTGGGAGCGAGTCCTGAAGGACCCACAGTATAATCCAGTTAAGGAATTTTTTTCTTCAATTTTAGTTTGCATATGCTATTAATCTCAGTGGACAAAAATAGATAGTGTTTACTGCTGTTAGACAAGGTTAGCTTCAGAGTTCTGCTCTGAGCAGCAGTCATCTTAATCAAGGGTCTTAATGCATATTAATACTGTTGCTTTTATTAAAATCCCTTTTTGCCCTGCATATGTTGACTATGAAAGTCATGGCCTTAGATTCTGTTCTCAAACTGAAGTGACTATCAGGCTATTATTGTAAAGGGGGAACACATCCATCTTCATTTGCATCTCAGAAATTATTATTTTTTCCTCTCTTTCTGGTTCTAGTTCCACACAGGACATTGTCACTTCAGTGACTTTACCATACGTGTCAATTATCCCATGTCTTATATTAGATTTCCACTGATGCTAATGGGAATTGTGTGCTGCTGAAATCAGACCACAGTAAATGTGCATGAACAGTTGTTACCAGACTGTGATAATTAAGGAAGAAAGTAGAGATTAAAATTAAGCATCAAGAAAATCAATATGTTATATCATAGAGCCCTGTGAAAAACATTCAATTAATTTTTAATGTATAGAATATCCTTGAAAATCATCTTAGTACAGAGTGGAAGCTCTGTAGCTTAGCGTGCTACACATTCTTGCTAGAATTTCTGAGCTATTAGAAGCCTTTTTCTCTGGCATAAGGTGTCTGCTTCTGTTCACTCAGTTTCAATGCTTACAAGCTCATGTCTAATGTTAATAGCTGATCTTCTTTATTTATATTGACAGTAATTTCAGTTAATAGAAAACATTAACTACTCAGCAGCATGTTTCTCAAGGGACTTCTGCAAGATCAGAAACCAGGCTTCATTTAGTCTGCTTGGCTGAGGGAGGGAGAGCACAACAAGAGTAGGGAACCCAGATTCTCACTGGGATCTTGGTCAGAGAGAGAACACTAGTAGGTGTGAGGATGATTTTTCCTAAGTATGGGTGCTTGTCTAAACAGAACTGAGCAAAACCATCTGAGTTTTCTCAAACATTATTCACAGTGTATTTGTATCTGCTTTAGCGTGCTAGCTATTGGCATGGGAGCAGAGCAAGTGAACAGGGTGGCAGCAGCATTGCTTAAACACATACTGGATGAAGTAATTTTCATGGCCAGTAATGGGTGATTTACTCAAATGTAAGAAGCAACAGGTTAGCTGGTATTAGGATTTCGATCCTACCCATTGTTTTGCTACATTTGGAGAGATATCTTAACCCAGAGAGGGTGCTTGCAAAGGCATTTTGCCACTTTTACTGAATGCTCCTATGCACAGTTGGGTAAATAAATGCTTGAGCTGCAGGTAGAGTGTTTCTGGTTAACAGGCCCTGGCCATGGGTCGAGTCACAATAGTACTGAATACAAGGGGGAAAAATACTCTTTTTCTGACCTGGAACTGAATATTATTTTATTTCCTGCCAAACACTATTTGAATATGGCAGCTCAGCTTTTTCAAGGGTACTTAATGATTTAGTGGGCAGTCACCATTCTCTTGTGGTAGAAATAGCCATTTACTTTCCAGGAGAGTATTGGGGTTTCCCAAATTGCTATTCATTAAGTTCTTCTAATGGCAAAAATTATTTCCTCTTATAAGGTATAGCTACAGTCTCTCTTAAAACCTGAGAATAGCTAGGGAGTTCAAATATGCTTTCTGAAGATCAGCATGTACAGAGGAGGGCAGGAGATGATGTTTGGAAAGACTGGGATGATCTCTCTTTTTTACTTACACTCTGGTCATTGTCATCACTTTTCATATGCTCTGCTATAAAACTGACTCCATCAATTGCTTCTTGGACTTCAGGAGAAAATTTGGTGCCTGTTCTTAACCTAAACTCTGGGTGAGTGCTGACATTGTCAAGAGTCTCAGTGATTTTCGTGTCGTATTTTTTGGCATAGGCTGTGTTCAGAAAATAGGTCGAGTTCTTGTAGAAGTCGGCTGGCTTCTCTCCTTTTGTCTTTTTGCAGTTGCACGGCTTTTGCCGTGCAGAGTTGTTTTCTGGACGTTTCATGAACAGATAGGCTGGGAGTCTTTCAAGGAACAGCAGCTTTACCCAAGGGGGCATCGTGTGAGTACTTGGAGATCTATGGTGGACATTGAGTACACAGACACTGGTAACTATTGAGAAGGTCACCAGAACCATTGTAAACATGAGATATTTCCCGATCAGTGGAACGTCTAGAGATGTTGGAGGGACAATTTTGGAGATCAGCAGCAAGAACACAGTCAAGGCAAGCAACACAGATATGCATAGGGTCATTTTTTCACCACAGTCTGAAGGCAAGTAGAACACCAGGATGGCTAAGGATGTAATTAGCACACAGGGGATGATAAGATTGATGGTATAAAAAAGAGGTTTCCTTTTAATAATGAAGTCATATGTCACATCGACATAATTGGGGTCCAAAGGATTTACAGTTCTTCTTCCTGGGAGTGCTATAATGTCCCACTCTCCACTTGGTGTAAAGTCATCCATGCTTGCCATGGAAGTTTTAAGCACCATATCAATTTCCGTATGATCATATGTCCAAGAGCGGAACTTCAGTGTGCAGTTTTGTTGATCAAATGGGAAATGCTTAACTTCAATCTTGCAGGCACTCTTGTAAATAGCTGGTGGCAACCATCGAATGCTTCCGTTGTATGTTACGATTGCATTTGTGTAGAGTGAAACCTCGTAAGTGCCATCCGCACTAATGAAAAGAGGAAAGGAAAAGGAGAGAAGATAGGAAAACATTAAGAAGAGTAACACATTCTTACGGGCCTCAGGTTTTTTTGGAATCAAAGTCTAGAAATAGTTTGATTTGGAAATCTATGTTGTATGGAGCTGCAACTTGATATAGGGATGAAGGTTGCTTTTCTCCCAGTCAGAATTATATTTGGTCCAATACTTAAAAAAATTATTTTAGAAAATTATTTTTAAATAATAAACCTGCATCTCTTTTCCACCCAAAAAAATCCAAGTGTTTTGTAAATGTTTGTTAACATAATTAAGGCTAGCTACATCTGTGAAGACCGAGTAAAAATGAGATCATCCAGCATGCAAATGGAAGGTACCTTTGATCTGGAACACAGCAACACTCCTGAATAGCTTGGGTGAGGAAATAAGGATGAGCAGTGTTAATTAGAAATGCAGGGAGAGCGTAGGCAGAGGAAATGTACTTATATGGTTTATAATTTATTGTGCCATTCCAGTTAATGTATACTTATTACAAAACCAGAACAGATAAGGCACAGTGTTCTTGACTTCGTATTTTTTCCAACTGCTGAACTTCCACCAGGAGAGTGTTTTGTGCATGCTGGGCCTTTTAATTCAGGGAGATCATTGTAAGTTAGTCTGTATCTTCTCCTGTCCAGTGTTTTTGGGCAAACAATTTAGGGCTGTTTAATTTATCCTGGAGTAGAAATGTGGGCAGCTGCTGATGAATATTTCTTAGATTTAGTATTTCAGTGTATCTGCTCAAGTGAGCTATGTAGGATCTTTCAAGCTCAGCCAATTGGGCTACCAAAGGAAAGTGCAACAGTAGGAAGGAACAACTGTTAGTGACTATCTGCCTTGGCAGATGAGGAAACTGAAAGGCTTGTGCCTGTGTCGATCAGTTGCTTTTACTAAAAACTGGGTTAGCCTTTCAGACTGCAAAGAAGAGTCTGGACTAGACACATCTCACGTGCCTCCTTTTGATAAACAAATATAGATGTAAAGAAATGCACATAACGTAAAGACAGTGTATTATCTGCAAAAATATAAGGCGAACCTCATGGCAGGTGTAAACGAATGAAGTTCAGGTGTCTATGGCTAAGTAGCAGCCTTTTATTTGGGTGGAAATGTGCTCCTTAAGAGCTGTTGAAAAGACTAATGAATCACATGTTTTTTGACAAGGCATCTTGGAAAATAGAGCTATTTCATTTCTAATGTTGATTTCTTTCTAAGCAGGGAAGTTCTACAAGGATCCAAGGATTGGCACATGCTGTTCTCCAGATCAGTTATATTTGGCTCTGGAAAACCCTCATGTTGCAAACCCTGGTGCCTGGTACTAAGCTGAGACCCTTGTAGATAATTTATTTAGGCAGCAAAACAACCAGATGCAGAAGTGAGTGGCTACAGCATACAAGGGACATTAGTTCATGGCCAGTAAAACTGCTGGGTTTTAGTAATGAAATACTTTCTTGTTTCCCACATGTTTTTATCTCCCTGTGTTAGATTTACCACTATGCCCTACAATGTACTGTGTAGACTCCTGGGCTGAGAATGTATAGGTTCTGCTGGCTGACCCTTGCTCAGCTGTGGGACAGGGGCTAGGCTGCTGGTGCTGTCTCAGTGTCCTCCAGTCCTATGCACAGGTGACATAAAGACAGAGCTGTGGTGCATGGGGATGCTCTTTGTGTTTTCCTTTGTACCTTCTTGAACTGACTGATGCCTATGAAACACGTGCTTCAGCAGCAGAAAGCTAGAGGTGGTTATACTTTATCTACAGTTTTAATTTGAAGTTTTGTACTGATGTAAAAAATCTAATACAGTGAGGCTAAAACCTTTTTCCTGGACATTTCAGAAGCCTTTTAAAACTGTTCCTTTCCATTCTTACAATCCGTTAGATGGTATTGTTTGGGGAGTAAGAAAGAAGCCAAGGGTGGGGGCACAGTGTGACAGAATAAGATTTGACCCAGCAGAGTACATCCTAATCCACTGGCTGAATTATTTTGTGACTAATACAATAGTTTTAAGTATTTCTAAAATCTGATTTCCAGTAGCAGGATTCCAAAGACTTAACTCAGTTATATATAAACTTCCTAGGTTTCCCCATCTGTGTATGTTCATAAACTGGTGTATGTTCCTGAATTCGATGGTTTTCAAAGTATAATGAAAGTATATTATAAGTTATGACATTTTTTTCCCCCCAAGACTTGATATCATCCACTGTAAGGCTTTGATAGACTTAAACCAAAGCAAAACAGAGTTGGCAATTAGCTGTCTGTCTGAAAGAAGAACTGAAGTATATGTCTAGCACCAAGCTTCTCTTTTTCTCAGTACTTGTAAGGCAACAGGGTCAAATGTTGACAGATTTATAATGTATTCTTATAATTGATTTTTTTTAATGCCTTATGAAAACAACATAATTTGGTTTCATAAATGAATATTAATTTATTTTGTTCTGGTACATGTGAACTTTGTAACAGTTTTATCCTCAAGTCTGCAGTGGAAGGCAGGGAAAGAAGGAGATGGACATTTAGCTCAGAACCTGTTCTCTGATAGAATTCCAGGTGTCTTGGCTTCTTGCAAACTTGACCAGTGTGTGGCTTTGCTTGCACTTACAATTCATGCTTTCCATCTAGTCTAGTATGGTGCAGATCTGTGTCTCAGTTGTGAGCCCTGCCACAGGCCTTGTGGTGGTGTAAGCGCTCACACTGCAGATATGCTCCAGGTCTGCTGCAATTTCTTTAACCTGAGCCCTGATATTACTAAAATTACCTTTGAGGCCAGTACCCCAGTCAGATACACTTGATATTGTTTAAAAGCCACAAAATTCAGGTTTAGAATTTTATCAGACCTACTTCATTGGTTCTGAGACCTGTTTCTTATTACATGCTTAAATTTTTGCATAAACTACAGAAGTTTTACTTACTTATTGTAAAGCACAATGTCTGGCAACCAGATGTGTTTTGCAGGTATTCTCAGCCTTTTTATTCCTTCATAGTCAGAGGGCTTCCAAGCCAAACGATAATCAATCCAATCCTAAGAGAAGAATTGTACAGTAGTGACGGGAGTATCCACACCAGCACTAACAAAGCAATCACTGTGATGGAGTGAAAGCAGTTGCATTTGTGGTTTGCAAGATCTGTGGGCTTGGTTACCTGGTTCACCCAGACATTTGTAGTCATGATCTGCTCCCGTTCATTCTGCAGGGAAAAAGAGAGAAAAGTTGTTCTCTAAAATGTTTCACTTTATTGTGTTAATAACATTTATTTAGTGGGGTTTTGAGGACATTTCCAACTGTGTAGCATGATTTCATCCAGTGTATTTCAAGACAGGCATTTCTTTGCTGGTAAGATTGTCTGTCTTGTGCACATGCTGATGATAAACAGTAACCCTACAAGTGTAGTGTCCAGGTGGAATTCTGTAGGAGAGAAGGAGCAGTTGTCCCAGAGTCACCTGATATACATGACACTCTGTGATGGATAAATCAGCTTGCACGCATGTAGGATACTTCATCTGTTTGTACAGGTTCCCTTATGTTTCATCAGTGCCTCTCTCTTTTCCTCTTGAATTTCAGAATATAAATTATAGAGGTCTCTTCATGTTTGCAGTAGTCTGGTCACTGGCCCATACACAAATTCTGGCAGGGAGGCAGTCATCTATATCTTCTTTTTCATCCAGGGAATGAGCAGAAGAGTTGAAAGCCTTGATTCAGGAAATTATTCTATTCTCACTTATGTGCTGGATCTTGTTCCCACTGCAGTTAATTCTAAACCTATCTTGGCATTGAGGTGTGTACTTGTACCTTGGAAGAATGGTTAAACACATGCTAACCTTGTGAGTGAAAATGTCTTTCAGGCCCATTGAAGTAATTTTCATTGAATATGAGGAGTTGCTTACACGAGGATCTTTTTAACCATGTTAAGCTATTCCAGGCAACACTAATTTGGCTTTTTCTTCACATTTCACTTTTTGCTGATATGCCTGATCAGCCATGAGATTTTGATCTGTCTTTGTAGCTTGTTTTCAGGCCATTCAACCACATTTCTCTGATGCAGGCAGCAGAAGTCAGTTTAGCACTGCATACAATACCCAGGGCAGATCCTAACCTGGTGTAACTTTGCTGAAGCTGCTCTGAAATCAGTGGAATGATGTTGATTTTTTGATTGATGGAATTTTATTGGATGAAGATCTGGCTGCTGTCTTTTATTGTTTGGATTGATCCTGTTGTAGCTGCATTCTGAAGTAATGAAAACCAGTAAATTGCATGTATGTCCCTGCCTACTGTGTGGTACTATGTAAAATATAAAGTAACAGAGACATAGTAATACCAGTGCGACTTTCACTTAGAAAGCTGTGAAGATAGTGATGAATTAAAAGGCATGGCCTAATTTGAACTTACCACGCTGATGAGCTGTGCCAGGGAAACCTGCAGTTCTATAGATACCAACTGGGATGAGTTGACAGCTGGTCGGATTAACTTATTGTACCTGTCAGGACTCAGTAGGTGGTTCATTAGCTTTTCTTCAGCATCTGCTGCGATACTTCCTGTCAAACAGCACATAACAGGGTTATAGAAGAGAGAGCAAGGGACATGATGTAAGGATAACAGAATTTCTGTGCATCAGACCTCATTATTTCATGAAGACAGGCTTTTGATGCATCTAAAGACTCTAGGCTTGGGTGAACAGAAAGGTATAGTCCTTGCACCAGTATCTGTTCTGCTGAAGTTGGCTGTCTTTTGCAGAGCATAGATCAAAGCAGATAAATCAGAATGCTTTGGGTTTTTTTTCACAGTATAATAAGAAGCTCAAACTGATAGATACATTTGGGAGTATATTCAGAAATAAACACTGGGAGCAGACCACCCTGTTAATAAAAGAAGAATGTTTCAATGATCCAAATGCGGGGAGTCCAGCTGTGACTTCTCTCTTTAGTGTCTTAGCAGACAGAGTTGCAGGCACATGTACAAGCTGGTGTATGTAGGGAAAAGCAGAGGATCAGCACCAAGGGCTGTAAGAATTTTTAATGATAGGGAGCTCTTCAGTAAGTAGCGATGATATTATTTTATTTTAAAACCTAAGGCAATATGTAAGCCTTATTTTATGAGGAAACAAACCATTGTTGATGGACTAGAACAAATACTGTAAATCTTAGGTGGTCAAAGTTGGAGTTCAGTGACTGCAAAATACAGTGTCACCAGGATACAAACAAGCCTGCACCTTCTCCAGCTTGTAGCACAGCCTCAGAGGTAATTAATTGCGTCTGTTCATCATCTTGCTTGTGCTTTTAAAGGCCATTTTAGTGGACTTCTTAAACCACTGTTGACCACATAATAATACGGATGACTAAGGTCCTGGTAACATCCTGCCAAAAGAATTGACTGACCAGAGAGGCTGACCCAGAGAGATTCTGCTGTATATAATTCTGTGTTGTGCAGTTCAGCTGACAGTGATGGATGTAGGTGTTAATAAAAACAGATTCTAATCCAATTGGTGGAATGATTCTACCATAGGAAAGAGCACCTAACTCAAAAGTAGACACTGCAGAGATGAGGATAGTGTCCCTACAGCATATTTGTTCCATGATGCCCTGGAGCAGTTTCACACAGTAAACACCACTGGCCATGCAAGCGTTCAAAACTTTTGCTACATGAATTTGTTCTGGGTTTTTATTGTGCTGTAGCATATCCATGGCATCCAGAGAAAAGAAGACAGCAAAAGTCCAGGATCACAAAGTTTGTGTGCACTTCTAGGTGCCTGGTTTCCATGTGAACAGGGATGTACATTCCTTAAAGGGCAACTTGTTACTTCTGAATTCCACTCAGGTTAAAAAAATACTTTTCAAACTTCTTGTTTCTGATTCAGCAAGAAAGTGGGGAGACAGAAGGAAACATCAAACAGATTTTTCATATCTAAGAACAGCTTTGGGGAAAGGTTGAGATGAACACCGGGCTCATTGTAATTCTTTTAAGACTAGTATATGCTATGGCATTGGTAGCACAATTTTTGTGCCATATACTTAACCCTAATGTTGCTCTTCAGAACAGGCATCTCAAATATTTCCCAAGCCGTCTGGGGAAACAAATTTGGACGAATAGTCCTGTGTGTTTGTCAGGTTTGATTTTTGATTCATGCTTGATTTGTACCTCACTGCAAGCCATTATTAAAGCCCTAATACCATGAGATATTCTATATTACATTTATTCTGAATGTAAGCCTGTCTTATCAAAGGCTTAACAAGCTAGAACTGCACTGAGCCTTGCTAAGCTCCAGATTCTGGTTTTTCTTGTGTATTGCCATCAAAGTAGAGCTACTTTGGATACTGTGAAGAAAATGAGGCTTCACTCTAGGAATGAGTTGTTCTGTGTTTAAAATGATAGGTGAGAAGCCTTGTGACAGGTAAACAGAGAATCTTGGTTAAGGTTATTTTATTGTGTTGGTTTGGTTTTATTTTTAACAAACTTTCCCACTGTTGCAGGTGGAAGTGACATAAGCAGATGGCTTTCATTCAAATATAAATACACTGTCATTTGGTTTGTTGCATATTGTGGTCACTGGATGCTGTTTGAATTGTTGAATGTGTTTTCACTGTGATGCTGTGTTTTCTGTAACTATATCAGCGTATGGAGGGATTTGCTAATCCGGGAGGAAGGAGTAGAGACTGCAGAATGTTTGTACAAAAGTCATTCTGAATTTATAATAATCTTATTATCCAAAACCTGGTTTTAGTAATCATAGTTGTCTGGTCTGCAAATCAGACTCTACTGTGGGATCTGCATGTCTGATAAGAACAGCTGGGATCTCAAAGTACTGCCTCCCTCAATAAACTTTATGCAGGCCTCAACTTAATTATAACAAATTATTTGTTGATGAATCCTTTTAAGAAACATGATCTGATCCTAGGGAAGGGTCCCTGTACTGAATACTTCTTTATAAAATTGCCATCCTATCCCAACCTTTAAATAACAGTCATCAGAAATACAGATGGAAGGGGCCAATTCTCATTCATGCTTGCATCAAACACCACTAGATGTCATCAGGGCACTGCTTTAAAGGTTGCTAGAGCAAATCTCTCTGTAAATAACGTGTGAAAATGAGCCATTCCTGTGTAATTTTTACTTTCATAGAATCATAGAATAGTTAGGGTTGGAAAGGACCTTAAGATCATCCAGTTCCAACCCCCTGCCATAAGCAGGGACACCTCACACTAAACCATGTCACCCAAGGCTTCATCCAACCTGGCCTTGAACACTGCCAGGGATGGAGCACTCANATAACGGAAATAACAAGGGAAGAGAATACAGCATCTCACCACCTGCCGACAGGTAACTCACAACATCCAGCCCGACCGAGCACCAACCTAAACCTCTCCTGTTTAAGTTTGAACCCGTTACCCCTTGTCCTGTCACTACAGTCCCTAATGAGAGCCCCTCCCCAGCATCCCTAGAGGCCCCCTGTAGATACTGGAAGGCTGCTATGAGGTCTCCACACAGCCTTCTCTTCTCCAGGCTGAACAGCTCCAACTCTCTCCATTACCAATCTGCATATTTACCAGATGGCACCTAGTGAGAACAAAATTGCCAGGCATTCACGTTCATCTTTACACACATCATGATATCAGCAGCCATGTGTTTGGAATTCCTCTTCTTCCTCTGAGTTAGAAGAAACGGAAGTGCAGAGTTTCCCTTGCAAACGGTTTTTTTTTCCCAAAGAGAAATGTTGCAGAGGGGAAACTGATGCTTTTAGACAAAGGATTTTAACAAGAATGATGAAGTGGCCCTCATTTGGGGGTGGAGTATTCTTTGTGTACTGAAAGCAGTAATAGAGAAAATGCATTGGATAGATATTTTAGCTTCACTGAACACGCTACACATCTGCTCCTTGACAAGGAGAGCAGATTGCCATGTAACTTGCAGAACTCATTCTGCAGTAAGTTTGTTTTCTCTGCAGGAATATGACCATTAAAAATACTTAATTTCACAGCAGAACAAACAAAACCACAGACTTCATTCACTCCCCTCTGCAAGCTTTCTCTTTTACATGGTCTAATTTAAATCTATAAAATGAAATAACTAGTTATCCTATGTGGTTTATTTTCAGTGCAAAGACAGAATGTTGGAGTAATTTCCACAGAACAACATAAGGACCAATGTTGATAAATGCAGGTAAGTGCACTGTTACCATGTCTTAATTGCAACATATCACACGAGACATGTTTCCTCTGTTTCCCTGACTTCAGTTATTTTAATAAATGTTGAAATAGCTTTTGCTTAGAAATAATAAACTGCAGAATACATTGTCATTCTGTTCCTCCCTCTCTCCCAAGTAACTTATGTGGAGAGTGGTGACATACCACATTCCCATCTGTAATTAGTAAAGGGTAAGCGAGAAGCAGCGATAAGACAATCCCATTATCTTCTCTGAAATTACTTGGTGATACTGTTACTTCTCAGCACACTCTTGAGTAAAAAGATTCATTTAACCTCTTAGAACACCGATTGTTCCAATGGAAGTAGTAGTGAATTTACTGTATTTGAAATACTATTTTAATTTCTACACAGCAAGTAATACAAACAAAAAGGAAATACTGATGGGCTTAAAAGCATGTAATCTAAGAAGCTGAAGTAGGCCCTCACTCTTCATTTGTTAGAAAGCAGATGTTTTCTAAAGTTGCCTTTCAGTGACTGAAAAACTGTAACAACTGTGGGATGAATAGGTAATTATGGTAAAGATGTCATTTTTGTCTTGGTTCAGTTTCAGCCAGTTTCACTCTGAACTATTTGGTGGAGTCACTGTGGAAAAAAGCTCCTATGGTAAATGCACTATTTCATGTTGCTGTCGGGCTGTTCATGTTGGCTTTAGCATATGTTTTAACATATGCAAGAAATTCTGGTGGACTAAAGAAAATGTTCTTAATGTATGTTTGCTCTTTTTTTTTAGCATCTATTTACATATTTAATTTATACTATTTACATACTAATTAAGCCATTAGGAAGTATGAACTTTGCAAAATATATGAACTTGAGCCAGTAAGTGGAGAGGGATGAGTTCTGTCTTATTTATGGTTCAGGTTATGGTTCATTTTGTATTTTTTACTCTCAGCACATTACCTGCTTTTCCCATCACAGATGATCCTGGGAGCATCTAAAGGGTTATTATTTAGTGGTTATCATTGTCATCTCCTACTGTTCTGTCATTTTATCTCTAACTTACTGTCTGTCTGTATCCCTCGTAGTGGATTTACTGTTACCGAGCAAGCCAGAAACAACACTAAAATAATCCATTTCATGCATTCTCTGAAAGTCTGCAGCCTACCAAGGTGATTGTCACAAATTGTCTGAGAGGTTATAGCACAGTCCTACTGCCAAGCCCTGCAAGCTATTGCTGTTCTGCAAAGTGTATCCGAAAGAAAAGATCACTTACCATTAAAATAAAAGGAGGCCACCACAAAGAGAAAGAGGGTGTACGTATTCCTCATGGCAGTAACAAGAAGAGGTGGATTACTGTCCTTCAGCTGGCAATAAGCTCTGTTGTTGGGGATGCAAAAGGAAGAGATGCAGAATCAAATCTGAATCTTGGACGTATGAAATGCCTGGAAAGAGACAGACAGTAGGACCTGGCAGAAGCATTCTGCAAAGTGGAGTTTTCGTGAGCATAGTGGTCCCTCCCCCTTTGCAGCTGTTTAAAGAGCTTTGTGAAGAGGAAAAGCACATAAGAAGAGGGAACATAATGTGATAATGTTGAGTAAGAGGAAATGAAAGAGTAAGCTAAGCAATAGGATCTGCAAAACACCACTGCTTAATTATTGCTACTAGGTAACATTTAGAAGACTTTCTGGTTCACAAGTGTAATGTGAGGGAATAGCTGTACAGGAGGAGCAGGATGTAACTTTGTGCCATAAAACCTGGTAGTGAAAGGCATCTCAATAAATTACAGCTCTAGCAGAGGGCAATTCTCTGTGTCGAGAGAAAAAGCATGTTGCCTATTGCCAGCCCTTTTCCACTCCAAGGCCCACACATGTGAGCTCTCTAAACTAGAACTCCAAAAGGCTTTTTGGGAGCAGCAGGAGAGGAACAGTTTGTCATCATCAACATTTGACAGGATTATTAAAAGAAAGCTAAAGAAGCTTGTTGAGAAATAGCAAGAAGCTATAAAGACACTCCAGAGGAGCATTGGAGAAATTTAATAGAAGTGATCTTTTACAGCTGAAGGGTTCAGCAGAGTATAGAGAATCATGTGTTTTGGGACTTGCCATGGGAAGATTTATGTATAAGGAAAGGGGAAGGAGATCTTAGCACTGTAGGACAGGCTGAAGTCCCCAGAAAGAAAAAAAAAAGGGTGCTAATCTTCTAAATACTGCTTTATCTCCATATTGATGTGCTCTCTGCTTCAGCTGGGCCTGGGATGCAGCTCTGCTCTTGTCTCATCTCCCAGCAGTCCAACATAATTGGCTGGGGTGGAGGCATTCCTGATTTATCAGCATAACATACCAGACTTGTGCATCTAGCACAGCTGCTACCTGACGGGGGTTATTTGGGGAAGTCACCTGCTGCTGCTTTTAGGCATGCTGTCAGTGTAGCATGGAATGATTCACTGCCTTCTCCCTGAAACATTTTAGACACCTTCTTTTTTCACTAAATAGGCCCATGTGTTATAACTTGTTTTTAAAGCAGCTGCCATCAGAGGCAGCCCAATATGTAAAGAAACTCTACTAAGATTTCCTAATTGTACTATCCACAATCTATGTAACTCCCAGAAACAGTCTGTTATTTTTGGCTCATTTCTTTAAGGTAGGAGGATGGACTCAGTGAGATAAATGGAAAAGCACTCACTACAAGGACTTCCACTTGGAAAACAAGCAGTCACAAGTCAGTTTTGATGAAGTGGTTTGTGTGCTGCCTTCTCTTACTTTGAAAACTCAAGGTATGTCAACTATACCATATCTTCCACTGAGGACTCCCAGTAGTTCTTTAAAAAGCACAGCTTTCTACCATGAGAAAGATGGCTTATACGTTCTCACCCTTCTCCACCCACAATCTCAAACAATTTCCTTTAATATACCTTTAATATAAACACCCTGTGTTGCAATCTCTCAGGTTTTATAGTGTTTTTAACTTTAAAAAATATAAAACTTTGATCTTCTATAACTACTAGACTTTCATATACATGCGATCCCTGTTTAAAGATGTATTTAGTGCATGTTAATGCTATACAAAAATCTCAGATGATAAGAAGCTCTGTGGACCATCAAAGAATTGATGGTTAATGGTTTCTGTATACTCAGAAAATGTTTACAGCACACTGTTAGCTATACCAAGAAAAATGTGCTGGGTTTGTTGCTTATCTTAGATAGGTCAGGCATGATATCAGGTTGGACTGGGCTCTGAGCAACCTGTTCTACTTAAAGATGTCCCCTCTCATTGCAGGGGAATTGAACTATATGAGCTTTGAATGTCCTTTCCAAACCATTCTATGACTCTGTATGGGAGTTGGAATTCTTCCCTCTGAACAGTGTGGGAACTGAGGAGGAGGGGAATGGTTTCAGTGAGACAAACAGGAGAACGGTCATTGTGGGGACATCTACTTGGATGAAAAAAGCTACTGTAATCCTAGTGAGTACCTGTGAATGGACTTATAGCATGAAAACACAGTATTTCTGCTTTCCTCCAGCATTTAACTAAAAGCATGTAGAAAGGGAGCATTCACACAGAAAATTACCCTCCTGTAACAGTCACATATCCTAGGAGATGTGTCCCAAGCAAAGGATTTACACTGAGCCCTCCACTTTTTGCTTCTCACTACAGTATGCTTAGCTTCTACCTTGTCAGAAGCTTGTATGGTGAGAGACTTTACCCCACTCTTGAGCCTGCTGGGCAATGTTCTTTGCTAATGTGGAGGGAATTGCTCTCAAGGAGCTGTGCCTTCAGTATGTCTGAGCAAAGAACCAGCCTGCTGGGGAAGTAAAGCTGCATCTCTTTCTTTGTTTTTACTTTCAGCTATCATCTGACCTATTTCTCCTTAAAGGCAAACCTTCCATCTGCCAACCCGACCTCTATGCTTTTGCAGCAGTTACAGGAATAACAGATGTATGGACCCTGGAGTCACTGCATTTGTACCTTCTACACTGCTTGATGCTTGAGAGTTGAGTAGCAGCTCAAGGTATAACAAAATAGATTTGGAATGCTTCACCAGAGCTAAAGAGTCACAGGTTGTTCACTGATTATGCTATTTTTGTTGCTGAAGCTGAGGTGGACAAAGAGAATTACCACATCTGATTTTCTTCCTTTGTAATTCACTTGTGTGCATGCATTCTGACAGACCACTGAAGGTCTTCCTTGATTCCCTGTGCTAGGCAGTTGTTCTCTTTGGTGATGCTGCAGGATTCTGTTTGCTCCTTAAATTGAGATCCTGAAATAAAAGTGTCCTTAGCAGCCATCAGCATATGTGATATTCTGGATTTGCATCTTAATACACATGTGCAAGTGTGGAAATAGCATGGCAGACAGCCATCCACTGAACTGGCTGGGGGTTTGTTCCTGATACTGTAATGCTTTGCATGCCTGAGGGTATTCAAGCTTTTAGATGCATGAGGAATGTAAGATGTCCAAGTGCCCTGGAAAACTGGCAATACCCTTTTGTGTATTTATCATGGTGGTTTCTAGCTGCTCCTTGCATTAGGAAAGAACCAGTCAGAAATGTTGGAGCTTCTGAAGTGGAAGCAACCTAGGGTGCAGTTGGCCTCCTTAATGAGACAGGTACCTTCACTGTGTAGGGAGATTGCTGCTAAAATAAATGCCACAGTTAGCTTTTGGTAGTTGTGACAGTGAAATGAAGTTCAGGGCTGAGCTCACGGCTAAACTGAATTGATGAGAGACTTCAGCTCAGCTTCTTAAATACTGGCCTTACAGAACACAGCAGAACAATTGTCATCTGCTGGTGGAAAACTGCTATAGAAGATGACAAGTACTGGTAAATTTTGTTTTTCTAGGACCTCACATCTGAGTGAACTGTAATGATATCTGCCAAGGTCCTGGCTCATCTCAGCAGCAGCAAGGCACACTTTGCTCTCCAATTGGGTGCAAAATGGAACTTCTTACAAGTAACCTCTGCAAATATCCATCATGACCCCTGAAGGTAAAATAGTCATTTTCCCTACTAACCGCTGTTAGGATGAGCTTATTAGAACAGCTGTCCTGGAGCTAACATTCTGCAACTTTATAAATGCACTTAGAGTCCCATTAGAGTTGGGTGATACCTCAGCCATGCTGGTGCTGATGTTTCTGGGTTAAGTTGTCCTGCTGCAGCTTCATTTAGCAGTGCTGTGGTGTGTCCCCGTATAAAGTGTGCAAGGCAAAACAAAACTGTGGTTCCAGTAACTAGAGTGACTGGATGAGCCTAGCTAGGTGCTCATACAAAACAACCGTGGGTAGAAATCAGTGGGAAGGGCAAGAATATATGGAATATTTGGTCTGTTGTAATGTAAAGCTTTGGAATTCAGGAAGCTTTTTTTGGATTAGTAGATGCTTTATACTGGATAACTAGTTTTCATCAGAGGCTTACTCTACAGTGATAGACTTTGCCTGTGTGGGTAACTGTGTCATAAAGTCCATTTCATAAACCACCCCTGTAATAATATTTGCCTTGTAAAATGGGTTCTAAACAATATGTACAGGTATTTTTAATAAGCTGTCTTCAGGCAAGGTATAATATGGTCACACTTTTGCAAACAACAGTGCGAAACAGACATGTGGATCCTACCAAACGACCAGGTAAATAACACTCCTTTAAGGTTTCAAACCATAGTGCTATTTGTTGGTGCCTGATACGTCATCACACTAGAATCTGCTCCAAACCCACAAAATGTTCCAGAGAATTGCCATGAATTGCATACAAATGACACAGCAATAGATCATAGAATCATAGAATAGTTAGGGTTGGAAAGGACCTTAAGATCATCTAGTTCCAATCCCCCTGCCATAAGCAGGGACACCTCACACTAAACCGTGCCACCCAAGGCTTCATCCAACCTGGCCTTGAACACTGCCAGGGATGGAGCACTCACAACCTCACTGGGCAACCCATTCCAGTGCCTCACCGCTCTAACAGGAAAGAATTTCTTCCTTATATCCAATCAAAACCTCTCCCGTTTAAGTTTGAACCCGTTACCCCTTGTCCTGTCACTACAGTCCCTAATGAAGAGCCCCTCCCCACCATCCCTATAGGTCCCCTTCAGATACTGATTCAGATGTGATTCCATGTTTCATTGTCAAAATATGAATGATTATGGATCAAGGACAAGCCACCTTTCTGGTCTGGAATACGTCTGATGGCAGCCAAACTCATTCTTGGCAAAACAATGCTTCCCTTTTCTGGTTAATTTTTGAAAGCTGTCACCGTATGCTTTGTGAGCTAGCAGGTGTGTTATGTTTAGAGAGGCAACAACATTAAAGCCCCTAACACTCACTGATTACCACCAACATCTTTATCCACTGAAGTGCACAAGTGTAATGAGTCTAGAGAGATGCAGAAGCAGCAGCTGGTGGGGGTTTGCTATTTTGGATCTGATCCTTTTATTTTTATCAGTCTTTTTCATTTCCTCTTGTATGCTTTCAAATTTGTTGCAGGACAACCTGTTCACTGCCCAATACTTGACTGGCCATCAGTCATCTATTCTTTGAAAACATTGCCAGAGAAGCCATAGCCATTCTTGCAATATTGCATTTTGTATGAAATTTATAAAAAGGGGCTAAATATATGCACATTTAAGAACACATCTTCACGAGTATCAGTGTGTTCCTATGTAGTGTAAGCACTTTTGTGTGCTCTTACTTTTTGAAGTAAAAACTCTAAATGTAAATTCCAGGAGTGGGAAGCTCTATTTCTTTCATTACCTAAACTGTGTTTCCTTGCCTGCCAAATCACTGCAGTTGTTGCTCAGTTCTGGTGAATGGCAGAGTGTGTTACATCCCTTGATAAAGGCCCAGTGATTAATTTTTAGTATTTACAGTATGTCTTCTAGATTCAGTAGAATTGCCCTTTTTAATCTGAATCACTTTATTCTGCTGTATCAGACTGCACCTAAAGTTAGTGAGGATTTATTGCCAGCTTTTTCACTATTTATACCTTTCCACTGAAACATTTGGAATGCCTGATAGTGAAATCCTCCAGCAAGCAACTGTGCACTACATGTGCCAAAAATGGTAAAGCATTAACATTCCAGTGAAATAAAACACAACTATCCCCAGACTAAAGACAGTAAAGAGGAAGCAGCCTGTGCTAAGACAAACAGGCACTCAAAGTTTTCATACCATTTACTACCACTGTGTTTTCTGCAATAATCTGTAAGCTGCTAAGAAAAGCTATACTGTCTACTAAAAGTAGATGCTATGGTTAAATCAACCATGGTATTTTCAAACTGTGTGTGGAATTTAATGCTGCAGGGCCAGATGTGCAGGTCTTACTCAGATTGTAGTATGATATGAGGCTTATCTGTGATAAGCAAATTTGGCACCAGACAGAGTTGTGTTAGAAGGATCACTGTATTTTTGACAGTAAAATGATTTTTCTTCACAAGATGCCTCTATATGCAGCAGGGTGCTAATAGCAATAAATAAGTTCCTGGTGCATATATGGTCATGTGGAAAAACCCAGAACTGCTGTGGTGCAGAGCACACGTCGCTGCAAAATTGTGATGGGTTTTGCTTGATTTCTATCATTCCTCTTTACTGAGGCAGACCTGCACACTGCTACCTCTTTCCTTGTTTTCACTATATTGGGCCTGTGCCAGGATAGTAATGGCTGTTCTCTACCCTGGGGCTTTTAGGGTGGGCCATTGGCATGTGTGGATTATTTTTCTGTTCTTGATATCATTTGTGTGCCAGAAAAAAACAAACCCACCATTGTTTGTGACAGAGTCCAAAGGTTTCTCTCTCACACCCATGATGGAGGATATCAGAATGTCTGTATCTGCAAATCACCTCAAATGGAGGAGTAGGAAAAGAGTGAATGACAATTGTATTGTTTGAGATTAACCTTTTTATTTGGAACTGCTGCATTTCAAAATGAGCAATTTGAAAAGTGAAAAAAAGAGAGGGGTTTGTTCTCAGCTCTACCATAAGTGTCCAGGGTGCATTTAGTTAAGTATCATCGCTCTTCAGTGCTCCAGTTTCCCCATGTGTAAAGCAAAGGTAAGGATTTGTGAAGAATTACCTAATGTTTGTAAAGGACTAGGATGGCAGGGAATGAAAAAAAATCATGGAAACACAAGGAGGCCCTGTATTTCTGTGGGTTTCCCACATACTACTACAAAGAGGCTTTTGCTTGTTCTTTAACAAGCAAAATTGAATGGATTTGGGGTTTGTCTGTCTGTTCTTAAAACTTCTTTAAGACTCCTTCTGATGACCGGGTCTTGCTAATAAAATTGGTGAAATGGAAAAGAACAGCAGATGGCAACCAAGAGCTTGGCTGCTGGTACACAGTGCAATACCGCAATGATAATAAAGGAAAGCTATGCAGGAAAATGAAGTCCCAGTTCTTGGATTTGCAAATGAAGTATTTGTATATCAAGTAACAAAAAATTTTACAGAGCCGTATGCCTCACAACAATTCTTTTTCCAATTTTATCACTTGATCTAGTAAAAGATACCAGCACCTCCTGCAAACCTTGCCTGGTGTAGGTAGATCTTTTGAGTCTTTCTCACACAGGTAACCACTAGGAATTCCTCTGCCCTTCCTTCAACTTTGATCTACCAGGAAACACTGAAAGAATAGGAAACCATTTAGAAAAACACTTTAAATTATATTGTGTATTCATTTTTTTTCAAGGCTGAAAATAGAGCTCCGTAGTTGGCTGTGTACTATATGCAGTAGCTATATACAAGAGCTTCTTCATGCACTTTGCTGTGTTATATACAATAACAGCTAGACAATAACCTGTTCCTCAGTGTTACACCTCAGTGTATATTTAATGGAGGGATAAGAGCATCTAAAGTTGTTTTGTTGGAGGTGTTTTTTGTAATTTAGAGCAAGAATTTAAACTTGAAATTTGATTTTTAAGTATGTGAAACTTCTGAAGCTCCAGCAGTGTCCCAAATTAAAGGGTTTTTCTCTTGCCTTACCCAGCATGCCACAGCAGAATTTGTTATTTCCAAGTCAAAGGAAGCAGTTCCTTCTGTCTCTTCAGATTTGTGTTTTGAAAGCTTCTTAAATGCCTCCAGTTCTGTCATCTGCACTGTGTGGAAAGCAGTAATTTGTGCTGACATCATCTAACTGCCCTGAAGAAAAAATATGTTGCATATCACCAAGGAAAGGGAGAATTTATCTATAATTTAGGACAATAATGGGGCTTAATTCACAAAGTCTTGTAGCATCTCACATACTGACAGAGCCTGCTATCATTAGTGGTGTCTTGGGATTCTGTTGTGTGGATATAATCTGTTATGACTGAAAGGAAATCGTTATGAGGGCATCAGCTTTGTAACCACTTCTGGGGTTCATTATCCTTTGTGGCATTTGTACTTATGAGACCTCAGGAGTTGTCTGTTTTTTCCGAGCAAGAAAACCCACACAACATTTTGGGGGGAAGAATTGATTGTGGTGAGGTGTCAATGCTGAGCAACAGGCAAGATCCTCCTCTCCAGCAGCAAGCCACTGTGGCAGCCCACATTGATCCAATGGACTTGTGATGGTTATTTATAGTTCCTTAGCCTGCCCATTTGCAGGCTCTTGTAGTGTCCCTGAGCTGCACACAGAGCTCACTGGGGGGCTCTATGCAGCAGTGCCTGTGACCTTATCTCTACCTTCCATATTGTACCTGCTTTTTTTTCCAAGTGCATAGTTAGCATGGTCCTGTGTGGAAGGATGCCAGACCTGGGTTTCAGTGTGACCCAGCTTAATGCAGCCCTGAGAAAATATACCAAGTTCACCTCAGTTGTGACACTCCAGACCAAAAGCATAGGATACTGTCTGCTTGGTGTGCTGCTGAGTGCTCTGTCCTACAGTTGTGCTCTCCTCCTTTGTTACTCACTGCTAAAGGAGTAGCAGATAGGCAGCTTTCCCCTACTTGTGCAGTCTTCCTCTACTTTAGGATATTTTTCTGGTTGTAGATTGGGATTTGGGGTAGGAAATGCCTTTATTCCTTGTGTTTAGTATACTTTCCATGCATGTCTGGTTACTGGCTTTGCTGTGCTATATAAAATAACTACACCCCTAGCTTTTAAAAGTGCTATAGAATGGTGGATGTTATGATTCAGCTGGATTACAACACACCTGTTCCCTGCTGCCAGTGCCTTGTACAGGCTGAGTAAGTAACAACATGCTTTGATTAGGCTTTTTTAGTCCTGAGGAGCAGAGCTGTTTAAGTCCAGGATGGCTGTTTCAGTGGTCTTGTTGCAAGGCTCCTGCCTCCACCTTTCAGCATCTAGTTTATAGCTAATGGTATCCACTGGCCTTGGCTTGTTAATCCACGCAGCAGCTTTCACTCTGAGGGTTTTCTATCTACTGGAGATGATGGTTGCCTGTTTAATACCAACACAGCACATTTGGGTCACAGATACCAAAGTTCTTCATGAGACACTTGAAATGTCACTAGTCCTGGGTTATGAATCAGGAAACAAACTGCAAGAATGAAATATAGGACAGTTGTGTAGGAAATTAGTGGTGAGGATTAGAATATAGTTCTCAGTTCTCAAAAAATTAGTCACATCTGTGCTGCTTCCTTAGAGAGTGGGAAGCATTTATGTCAAACCCAAACATTCCTGGAGTTTGAGAGATCAGGTGCTTTGACTTGTTCCTCAGTCCTAGCAGAGGGCTGTGTCTAGTTTCACAATAGTCTTCCGATAAATAGATGACAGGTTTAGTGCCTACTCCATGCTGTTTGCTCCAAAGTTCAGTATGTTAATATACAGCAGACTGAATAAGCTATGTTCTTGGTTCCTGTATATATTAAGGTAGGTACAGGAGGATTCACTTCTTAAGAATTTAACAATCACCTACTTGTGCGACATCTGTAGATATGTAGACTCTAAAGCCAGAACATATCATCTGGTGTCTTCCCTACTACAGACCACAGAATTCTTACCTTTCACACATAACTTAAGGTTAATCTAGAACATGCTTTTTAAACTTCCACAGTTTATGATTTAAGACTTCAGATGATGGAGAAGAACCACGTCCTCAAGTAGCAGGTTTCTGATGGTTAACTGAATTGTTAAAAGTTTGTACCTTTTACCCCATACGAAGACAGGCTGCGAAAGCTGGGACTGTTCAGCCTGGAGAAGAAGAGGCTGCATGGAGACCTCATAGCAGCCTTCCAGTATCTGAAGGGGGCCTATAGGGATGAAGGGGGGGGGCTCTTTATTAGGGACTGTAGTGACAGGACAAGAGGTAACGTGTTCAAACTTAAACAGGAGAGGTTTAGATTGGATGTAAGGAAGAAATTCTTTCCTGTTAGGGTGGTGAGGCACTGGAATGGGTTGCCCAAGGAAGTTGTGAGTGCTTCATCCTTGGCAGTGCTCAGGGCCAGGTTGGATGAAGCCTTGGGTGGCATGTTTTAGTGTGAGGTGTCCCTGCTTCTGGCAGGGGGGTTGGAACTGGATGATCTTAAGGTCCTTTCCAACCCTAACTATTCTATGGTTCTATTCTATCTAAGCTTCAGCCACTGCGTATCTTTATGTCTTTGTCAAAGATCATTTGCACTCTGAAATCTCCCATATCAGAGAAGTTTTAGACTCTTAGATTTCTTTTGGATAAGTAAAATAGATTAGATTTCTTGGTGTCTCATTAATAAAGCAAGTTCTTTTTCCAGCCCATAAATCATTCTTGAAGCTCTGTGTGTAATTTGTCAAGGTGCTCACAGCTCTTATGTCCCTAGTGTTAGGTGGTGGTCCCACTGGTTCAGTGGATTACTGCCTTCTGAATTGTATTTGTTCTTTGCTTATTTATTAAAACATTACCTTTGTTCTTTCTGTTACAGTTAGTGCAGCCTTTGTGTTCTGGGTTGTTGTCTTCAGCTAGCATAGGTCTAGTACAGCTCATCATGTTATATGACATATAAGGGAGTATACTGCCTCTGTATGTTTCTGTTTGAAGAGATGATATATCTGCTTCAGTAGATAATACATTTGATTCAGCAAGTAATAGAACTGGCTCACTAGGTCATTTGTTTGCTTGGTAAGTAGTACATATAAGGTAGTTAACAAAGGATCTGACTTAGTACAAGTATTAATCCTGAATAACTTGTGCATGTGCATGGTGTTCATTTCTAGCTATCCATAAAATCTCTGTCCAACTGGCTTTGTGACATGTCCCAGTGTGTGGCCAAAACCAATAGTTTCCCTGTTGCCACATAAAATACAGCAGCAGTCCCGCTGAATGTGAACGTGAGTTAAGTATAAACATACAATACATTTGCTTTTCAGTAAAGGTGGTGTATTTCTAGAATTCAACTGGAATCTTGTGATTTTTTACATGTAACTGGGAGTCTCCAGAGACTACTGTGTCTTGGACAGCCAAAAATCTATTTTGAGGTCTACCCAGTGCAATCTACACTTCCTTATTTGTGGCAGTTTGTACTCCTTATTTGTGGCAGTCTGAAGCATGCCAGCGTGAAAGAGAACAAAAGCAATCCCATTTTGGCTAGGTTAGAACCATGTCTGTGACTTTCTTGCTACAATCCCATTTGAGGCAGTAGGGGTAATCGATTTAGTGGGATTGGCATAAAACCAGGCAGGCCAGGCCACATCAACTCTGATGTCATTTCTGGGGGATTTTTTTAATGAAAATTTGAACAAAAAGTACTTTATTTTATCATTCCAAGCAAAATGCTTTGATTTTCTGTAGGTTGTAAACACCGCAGTCACTGAACTGGGGATACTCTGAGGGTGGAATGCTTCCAGTCACTCATTGGCAGCATTTCACTTTCCCAGAACTTTTAAAATATTCATATTCCTCTGTTTCTAATCCCTCTGCTCTAAATGGCCGCTTTCTGATACTGGGAGCAAGAGACCTGCCTGGTTTGAATCACGTGCAGACATCTGCAGTTCGGAGTAAGGTTGGGTATTTCTGCCTGCCCCTACCCTGTGTCTTACAGGTGTGCCCTGACTTCTTGTGATTTACATGACTGTTCATTCTGCTGAAATACCAAATTGTTGAGGTTTCGTTTACTTCTAAGTGCAATTAATTTTTGTAACAACTGTCAGTGAGAGGTTGTTTTTCACCTCAAGACAGATGCTGAATGTGAGCATCTGAGGGAAAGGTGAATTCTTTGTCATTAGAGTGGTGAGGTTTGTCCAAAGGACCACATGCACCCTCCCAGCTCTCCTGGTGATCTGAGTCACTTTAGTCCTTGTGCTTTTTAAAGGGTGATGTGCTTGGGCTGCTGTCATTGAAACATAGAGCTAAAGCAGTCTTAGAACATGAGATGAAAGGGGCTGGAAATCAAGGTGCTGGAAAACAGTTTCTCCAGGGACCAATTACATTGGCTGAGAAAGTGGGAGAAACTTCCCAGAGACCTCATAATGCTTGGTTTCCTTATAAAGGCTGGCTGTGTCTGGATAAAGAATTTAAAATGGCTTCAACATGAGTGTGTTTAAAAGAAGATGGGGCAAAAGACATCTTACTCTGAATTTTCTCAGTCATTTTACATACAGAAATTCTAAGGATCCCCTAAAGAATGCTTTAATGTCAGTAAAGATGTGCCATAGAAAATGATTGAGATGTACTGTTGATTTAACACTAGCTATTTTCTTCTCATTGTTATGGTATTGGAGAGGGGAGAAACCAAGTCTTCCATTTTTAATGATCAGGTGCAGTGAGTTTCAGCACACTGACTGATGGCTATGATGTGGAAGCTGTTGTTTCTGCAGATCTCATTTACATGGGAGAGAGGTTCCTCTGCACAGCTGCATCCCACTGTGATAGATCCCATTCCAGAGGCGCAAGGCTCTCATGAAAGAGTTGTTCTCTTTTTCTTCAGTTGAAAAGCAAACATGTTTTTAACCGAATTGGGTATCTTTTGTCAAACTTCCCACTTTGCTGAAGAGCTACATCAGAAAACTGGCTGTGGTTTCTTATTCAGTATAACTAACTTTTCTGTGCATTAATGGTACCCAGTGGTCAGTCCTTTTGGAATACGCCTATCCTAACCACATCCTGAGGTGGGTTTCCTTTTGCTTTGTGTGAAGGTAGGTGAAATATGTGAAGGAAAAACATTACCTGGAATTTTAAAGTAGAGGAAGACTTCCTTTTTATATTTAATTCTTTAAAGTATGTAAGTGTATTACTTTCTGTATGAAATTCGATTCTTCTGTAGACTGTAAGACTAAGGAGCAGGGTACAGGTAAAATGACTATTACAAAGAGTCCATGAGCAAGGTGGCATAGGCTTTCATTCTGGGTATCTAAAATGGGTTTGGATGTTTTGCACTTGTTTTTCCTACTTTACCTGAATAATTTGTGTTTTGGAGAGAGGAAGCATAAGTGTGGTGTTTGTTAAAGATTCATCATTACCTTTCAATTTAAGATGTGAGAATAGCAAATAAAGAGGCCAAAGGCCTTTTATAGTGCCTCTAGCAACATCAAGGGAAGGTAGCCTTGATAAAGTCTATTTCTCTAAGATTCAAAACCTTCTCCTTCAGATTAATCCCTTGGGTGTTGCTTAAATCTTGCAAGAAAAAGCTCTTTGTTGATATGCAAAATTTATAATCCATTTATAATCAAACTGGTTTGTGTTTGCCTGAGACCATGGGTTCTTTCTGGCTCTGGGCTACTAACAGTGGGATCAGGGAGGCTGCAGAAAGTGAGTGACTGGCAGAGGAGAGCAGAATTTTGTGGATTAAAAAGACACAAATATCTGTGTTGCAAATGAACCTGGATTTTCCAGCCAATAGAATCTCCTCTTTGCTGTCAAAGCAGAACTGTAGGCCTTTGTCAGCTGGAGCCAAGGAGGAGAGGGAGAAGCTGTTCATTAGCACACAGAGGCTTTAAAGAGGTGGGTTTGGGAAGCTCCTGTTGTATGCAACAGCTCTCTGCTTACAGAGGAATTATTTTAGGAATTATCCAGACTTTCTGTGACCAGGTGGGTCTCTTGGTAAAATGCAGTTTCCAAGAAGGGTGGTCACAAGTGAGCACAGAATATTAGTATGAGATGTACTAATTTATCTTGATATATTTAGTATACTGGGATTTCTTTCCCCTACTGGTTGCCTACCTGCAAAGGTATTGAGCTACTTGGAAGCCTTGCCCTTCTGATGAGCATGGCTTCAATAAGCTCTGAAGTTCCCAAGTTATTGGGGCCCAGTGGACAAGAATGTGACATGCATGAGAAGTCTTGTTTTCTCAAGGAACAAGGCTAGGAATATAAAGCATAAACTCAGTACCCACTGGAATTAATGAGTTGGGCTTCTCTTTGTTGCTGTGATTTATTTGCTTTTTACTCATAAGGTAGGTTTTATTAACATTAGCATGGTACTTATATTGAATCTTATTTTCCTAACTCTTCCTGTTCTTCTGCTTTACATCTCTCAGCATTGGCTAATCCCAATGTCTGTGAATTTCACTGTTTAATTTACAGACACATCCTTTCCCTCTCTCACCATCTCTTATCTTTACTCTTTGCAACTTCTTACTCCTCTTTTGCCTTTATTTACCTCCTCCTCTTTTGCTTAACATTTCAGCTCTTTCTGGTTCCAGTTTTATCACACTGGTTGGGGATCAGCAGGCTGGCAATGCTTGAAACCACTTCACTGACGGCTCTTGCTAAGTTTGCCAGTAGCCAGCTGGAGATGGAAATGCTGGTAAGCCAGTTTCATTGAACTCCATATTACTGTGAGATCCAAAACACTCACCCTTTCCTGTGTGTGAGCTGTTCTGTTTCTGCTTACTTAGAGCAGCATGAATTAGGAGCTGACTGGAAGAGAACGTGTGAACCCACACGCTAGGGAACTGTAGACTGTAGGTTTGGCACATGGCACATGGAGAACTCACTGCCTGTGTGTTCCTTATTATGGTATATGACAGCAGTCCACAGGGTTGTAACCTTTGGCATTGTGTGTGTCTGCTGCACAGAGGCAGAATAGAGTTTCAGCTTCCAGGAGTTGATAACCTGTAACACAAGGTAATTGAGAGAGGAAGGCAGTGAGTCTGATCAGAAATAGTTTAAGTCATCTTGAATAGCACTGAGCAGGTATCATCTCAGCACAGAACTCAAGGGAGGTGTTCTGTGGCAGTTCTTGTACTACTTACCTGGGAATTTGCAAGTGCTCTAAGGAGGGAGGCTGCGTTCAGAAAGTAGTGGGTGCAGAAGCTGGTAGCTGGCCATGAGGAAGGCTGGATTTCAGTTACTTCATCACCAGTGACTTCCTCCCCATCTAAGATCAATTATGCTGATTGTGCAGACTTGGATCCTAACCTGTGTATGACAGTCTTCTAATGTCAGGCTCAACTTAATCAGGTGGGGTGAAAAACATGTGCTGTAAGTCTGGCAATAAGACATTAGAATTTCTGGCTACTGGCTCTTTATTTATTGTAAGCATTATTGGTTTAAATAAAAAATCCCAAACCCTCATGTGCTTTGTTTTTACTTCTGTCACCATTCAGAAAACAATCTGGGTCCATCATCAGGTTGCTGCAGGGAAATTTTCTGATGAATGCAGCATAGCATTTAGTTGATTACTTTTGTAAGGCAAAAGTCAAGCTGCTCAGCTGTTGAGATTTGCTTCAGAGCCAGCTGTGGATTCTGTTAGGAAGACTGTTGTTCATAGCTCACAGGGGATAGAGTGGGACTGGTTTCTGGTGCCTCCACTGCAGCTGACTCCTTGTGTTGTGTGCTCCTGTTTGGCTCATGATTGTACACTTTTATTTGGAGATTTTAAGTTTTAGTTTTTGTTTTGCAGCAATTAAAAAATCACATTATTCTACCATTATAAAGGAGGATTATCTGTCTGGCTTTTGTTTCTGGTAATTTAGTTACTAAGTAATCTAAATGACAGGAAGATGGGAACAGCCCATAAATAACACAGCAAGGGCATTCCTGTATTCTATTGCAAAATTCTACTGCTATTGTTTGTTGGTTGTCAATGCCTTGTATGACATATGGAAAAAGGAAAACATTTAGAAAATAAGAATATAAATCTGCTAGAGTTTGCCAAATAATTCATGAGCAAGGTATGCCCATGACAACTAAGAGATTGCATTTTATTATGGATCCCATTTGAAGTACATGGTGCCCCTTTTTCATGACAAATTGATGTGAATTATGCCTATCCAGTTTGATTCATGTGCCAGTCTGAGCTTCACTTACCAGTGATAATCAGTTACTTCACAAATGCATCTGAAAACTGCTTTAGTGGTATTTGCTTCAGGCTAGGTTTATGCAAAGCACTCTTTCTTTAGCCCTAAAGGCACTATTTACTGCAGCTGGAATATCAGACCAGTGAGGTAAGGACTAAGATATTTTGTATTTGAGGAGATTGGAAATTCCAACTCTGAAACCTACTGTATTTATTGGAAGTGGGGCAGAAGGTTTTGCCATCCTTTTGGAATCTGTTCTGTCAGAGCGTGATTGTTTCCTGACTTCTTAACAGAAAATGCACAAATGCAGGCAGAAGAATAGAATAAAAGAGGTGAGTGCTGGACAGTGTAACCTTTCAATGATGGCATTTTTGGGTGCCTGCTCTGGTAAAGGTCAAGTATTTTGCTCTGTGCAACTGAGTCAAACTGACAGAAAAGGGGAGAATGAGTTCTAGTAAGGTGAAAATACCCAGTGAGTTAAAGCATGTAGTGCAGGCAAAGTGCCTCTAAGGATAGAAAGAAGCTCCTGAGTCTCAGCCTCTTGAGGTCAGTTAGCTCCTTACTCTATTTGGGCCATAATAACCAACTGGCCTCTAGAAGAATTCGAAGGGAGGTTCATTTCTTCTCTCCATCAGACATTGATCAGTTTATTACCAGCATTGCCTGATAAAGGGCTTGTCAGGATTGCAATATTGACCACTTTCTTAGGTGCACAGAAGTGAAGTGACTTGTGTAGCAAGTCAGTGACTGAGCTAGGAGTGTGCCCAGTTAAAACCTTGTCATCTTGCTTGTCCTTCTCACCTCCCAAAGGGAGCATACCAGCAAGGTCTCTGTTTTGTGTATGGTTGGATTTGTCCTGCTGTGACTGGGAGAGAGATGTTGCACTGCACTGTTGGTGTCCCTTTAGAGCCTCCTGCTCTTCCACAGAAGAAAAAACCCAAACCATCAGAAACTGAGGGGAAAACACATTCTGTCAGTGCTGATCAGAATGTTGCAGGAGAGGATGATTACTTCTTGTGACTTCCAGAGCAGCAGTAGAACTCACATTGCACATTGTGACCTCTGAATTATACCTACATGTAAAGATTTTAGCAGATGTTTGTGGATTTCAGACCTAGGAAAGGAGGAAGTTTAGACTCTGCTTCTCCCTTCTGTGCTTGAAAGGCTTGTGTGGCTGGATACAGAGGGGCTGTGTTCCTCCTTCAAAGTCTATAGCAGCAGCATTTAGTGTGTAACGTCCCAGGCTGTCTCCTTTGGAGCTAGACCTGTACAAAAAATCTGGGCAAGCCTGTCATTTCAGTTCTCTAGATCACTATAAATGATGTGATTGTCATCACATCCTGTCTTTATTTTGGAGTGTGATAAAAGTGTATAATAGGAGAAATATTTTGGTATGTTTAATAGCCAGTGAGGTAATTCTTAGTAAATCATAGAGAAGTGTTATGATGCTGTTGTGTACATGGGAGGGTGAGGTGGGTGGGGAAGTAATTTTGGTTGTACTTAGACAGTTTTTGGCAAGCACTAAATAAACATGAGTTATAGCTAAAAATAAAACCAAGCCATCCCTTCCCTAAGATTAATTTCTATGCTTCCCATGTTCTAACAGTCAGGGAACCCTTTCTGGGCTTGTACATGCTCCAAGCACCACTCCTGTTAGACCATTTTCTGTTTCTCCTGCTAACTGGCAAAGCCTTTTTAAGTCAGCACCATGCTGTTTTGGGTAGAATTATCCCTGATACCATCTCACTGAGGTCAATGAAAGGGTGAATGTGGATTCCTGGAAAGGCATTTTCTGCCCAGCCTGCTTGTATTAATTTCTTTGTCTTGCCCTTGCCTATTACCTCACTGAAATACAGTGTGGTTAAGTCTGGAGTACTCTGGGTCATGGGATTTGTGCAATAGATGCCTTGGAAGGTGCATAGTGGTGGATGGATTGTTTTCGCTAACCAGTGTGTATGTCAAGTACTAGGCTAAATCCTTTCAGATTAGATAAGTGAGAGAAAGACTGTTTCTAGAGGGTATCTTCTTTCCATGCCCTGGTTCTTGTGTGCTTACAGCTTTGCTCTGAACTGGAATTGGCATGTTTGGCACATTAGATCTTTATGATCTGTTCCAACTATGAAGATTTGAAATAGCATCCAAAAAAAGTGCTGATTCCTTCAGGATGGCACTCAGCAGTCAGCACAGCACTCTGTCACAGCTCTCCTTGCCAGCATGCTGCAGGCTATTTATACCTCCTCTTATCTGTTCCAAGTCTTAGCTGAAGGAGAAGCCTAGCAGGCTGGGGGGCTGCAGATAGACCCCACATGAGCCTGGCACTCCCATCCACACGTCATGTGTATTGTAACAGCCACAGTGTCTTTCACACAAATACTCAGACATTCCTAAAAGCAGCCATCTGAAGCATTAGGCCTTACTCCTTTATGAAAGGGATGGTCTAAATATCTTCTCTGGTCCAAACAGTGTTTTATTTCTTTGTGCTATAAGCAGGCTTTTGTGTATTTGAATCTCACATCAACCTGAGAATCATGATGGAAATCCAACAGATGATACCTTCTCTGGTGTCAAGTGTGGAGTGAGGGTGTGAGGGCCAGAAAACTCAAGAAACTCTTCCCTTCAGACCTGTTGCTTCAAGTACACCAAGTCTTTGAAAGCGGAGTGGCTGGAGTGTTTGTACTGTCCCTTTGGAGGCTTTTTGTAGGGAATGGAGCAGTCTTGAATTAGATAAGAGATCAGGCAAGTGGAGGCGCAGTGGAAGAGCTGTGAAGCTGGAGGAGGTGAAAATCAGGGCTGGGGCAGAGCAGTTAGAAGCCTGCCTGGGAGGGCTGCACAGAAGCGCTGCTGTGAAATGGCTGTGGGAAGGTGGTACTGTGAGTGCAGGATCAGAGACTGTGGATGCTGTGAAAGAGAAAGATGGAGCCAGGGAAGCAGCTGTCAGACAGCTGATGGACCTGAGAGTTGAGGAAGATGGGACTGAGCTCAAGGCAGGGGAAGAAGGAATTCTACAAGCAAATGTGGTAGTTAGGAGCTGGGGATAAAATGACTGAAAGCCACGTTGTGATTGTGCAGAGTGGAATTATCCCATATATGTGGAAGGTGTCCCTGCCCATGGTAGAGTGGTGGGAACTAGATGATATTTAAGGTTCCTTGCAACCCAAACCATTCTATGATTTGATATCTTAGAAGCTGGGTACATAGAAATAGACTTTATTTTACCTCCAAGAGTCGTAATACTGAGAGGAAAGAAGAGGACTGAAGACAGTGTGTGACCCGAGACTGTAAAGCTGAGAGGTGGGCCCCAGGATGCAGATACTCTATGTTGCTGGGATGAGGGTGTTGTCATCACAGCAGGGACAAGGCCATAAGGACTTAGAAAGAGAGAGGTTTGGAATGGAGGCTAATCTACCTATTTAGAGGAAACAGATTTGACCCTTGTGAGTACAGTATTTACTGAGTGCATTCCCTATGGTTTTTCATAACAAGAAGAACCTGTGTAGAAATGCCTTGAGACAATTTCAGTTTCCTTGTTTCTTCCAGTTTTCCATGATTCTTTGCCAGATTTGCAATTCCAGCTGTACAAGCCTAAACTGGTAGACAAAATACCTACTAGACTGACTAAACTGCCTTTCCCCTTAGGAAAAGTCCTTGTCTTTTGTAAGAGTAAGTGAGGATACATCAGAGCTTCAAGTGTGCTCTGGGACTCCAGCCCAGTTCCACCTTTGCTATAAGGGATTTACTGCAAAATGTAGGGTCTGACTCTAACAGGGAGGGAGGGGTATCATGGCCAAGTCCCTTTGGTTACCTTTTTGGCGTATCTATGAAATACCAGAAGAACTACAACTATTGCTACACTTATTTTCTTCTATGTAACAGAAATCGTTGCTATTAGTGAATAATAAATTACGCAGGCTTGTGAGTTTGCTTTCTTAGGTTATATAAGTCTCCTCTCCATTTCTCCTGCCTTTATAGATAGTTCTGGCATGGTTGAATTTGCTAAGAGACTTCAGCTGCGGTCTAACGTGTATACTGTACATCATCCTGCTGCAGGATTGGGAATGAGACCATCCTCTCAACCTCAGTTCAGCTGAGGCTGGAAGCATTGTAAAAGCAACATATTTGCCCTCAGGAAGGATGGAAGGTCCAGTCTGTGTCACGATTCACCGCTTGCTCTCAGCTGAGGCACAGCGCTTGCAGATTGTGGCTCTTCCATTTCACAGCAGCAGGGTGAGTGTAGAAACAGCAGCACCTATGTGAAGGAGCAGAGAAACATAAAAGAGAAGGGAAAAGCGGTTCTGGCCAAAGACATGGACAAAAATCTCCAGAGGACATCATCTGTTGCTAGTCTTTACCCCACACGCTCAAATGCACATGTATGCACAGACTGGGAGCCTTGATGCACAAGTAAACAGAACAAAAATCAATATGTTGCTGACATTAGGAAAATAATGGAGGGTTGTACCTTTGGTGCTGGGATCAGCTGTCTCGTGTGTAGTGAGCAGAGCTGTTTGTAAGTCTTTGGAGCAGTAAAAAACGATTAATATTTAAATATATATACCTTTTCCATTCCACTTTCCCTGAAAGGCATGCTATTATAGACCATGTTATCCCAGAGGTTGTTACAAAAATGGACACAGCAGGTGTGATGTGGATGTCTATTTCTTTGTTTCTTTTTCTTTTTCTTTTAATTCAGTTTCTTGTACTCTTTCCTACCCCAGTATTGCTGTTAGAACTGTCATGCTGTCTTTGTAAGAATTCTGGCATGGAAGAGCTGACACCAAGGGAAGTAATTGATACTGGGTAATGGTAACAGCATCTCTCAGACTTCCACCTGTTTGCCAGAGCAAACCCCCTACTGGGAGGGGAAACATATTTTTGTATAGCAAATGCAGAAGCAAAGTAAAGGGATTTTGAAAGTATATCCTCACGGTTTTTGGCTTCTGGTCTGCTCTGATAATGGAATTATTTAAGAAGTCACTGTTGCTTTCAGGATGCTTTGGACTTGGAGGACATTGAATGAAAAAATCAAAGAGTAATGAAAACAGTGAAATTTACTCACTCTAGAAATGCAGTAGTGGGACACTTTCCTCATTTAAGATAGTGGAAAGTGTTACAAAAAATGGAAGGTGTCAGGTTCCTGCAGCGGTGTGTGCACTATGCTGTAGATAAATCAATGCAGTCCATTTATAACCATCAATATGAAACAGTTAACAAAAAGTCCTCTCATGGATGACATACACTTTTTGCTTATAGTAATGTGTAGCAGTCTTGTAATGGAGAGGATTATCTGTATAATATAGATCTTACTACATCACTAATAAGACATAGTTGTGAGGGTGCAGCAGCTGGGAGGGAGTGCTTAGCAAACCCTGCTTACTCTGCTGCTATACACATGCAGGGGAGCTAATTTGCTTCATCCTGAATTGAATTCATTGCTTTTATGCAATAGTTGATTCATTTCCTTGAATCATCAGTTTCTTAAACTTTGGGATTATAGATGACTTTTTAAAGGCCAGACTTGCAGATATAGAGAAGTAAAATTGGATTTCACAATTTATTAGTTCTTCTGACACCTCTTTCTGTTATGACTGTCTTGAGGGTGTTCTTATGAACCAGTATTAGTCCCATTTCAGCACATTTTTGTCTTTCCAGACATATCTGGCCAACAGAGCATTTAATGTGCTCTCAAGACATGGAGAAGGTAGGGAGAGGTCAGCAGTGCTGCAGGACATTGCGGCAGAGCTGGGTATGGATCCCACATGACAGTCAAGTGCAGTGCTGGCTAACATGTATTGTGAGAAATGGTGAGAACTGCTCAGTAGTTTCTGCTTTGAGAGCTCAGCCCTATGCAGGGATTTAAAAAGAAATAAATCCTCAGGTTTGTCTTTGCTAATCATAACTGCCCTGAAAATGCAGTGATTCAGGAAAAGGTGACTAGTAATTAACATATGGGTAAGAACAGTTGTGCTGGAGCAAGAAAAGGTCCTTACATTCAAATACCTCATCTCTGATGGTGTTTGGTAATATATAAGATACTTAGGGAAGAATGAAAGAAATGGAGTAGTACCTAAAATGCAAGTGTATCAGAGATCTCTGCAAGGAAAAACCCATATCTTCTCTTTTACTCCTATTTTTGATGATTCCAAACATATCTGCCTTTTTAAATTGCCTCTGAGTATCAAAGTAACACTTTCCTAGACCCATTCATGATGTCTCCCATATTAGTTTCTTTAGGGGCAGTAAGTCATCTGTTGATAATTATATGTATTTAGCATTGCTTTACCCTTGTGCACATGGCTGTCTTTTAAGAATATTGAATTTGAGTGCGCATTCCCATTGTGAGATCTTTCTGAGACTCCTTGCAGTCACATTTCAATTTAATTACCTGAAATAACCTTGTATCTTTACCAAACCAATCAAGCTTCTTCAAGTCACTTAATTGTGTGCCTGCAAGGCAATTTAGCTTTGAGACACACACCTCCAATGCGTGTCTGTTTTGAATACCAATGCAGGTTTTCATGCTGCTAATGATGGTTGGGCTTTGCTAGCGATTCTTTCTGATTTAAATATCTAAATAAAATGACCAAGGCTAAGTCCAGGATTCAGGATTTTTAAACACAGGATTCCACCTCTGAATCATGGGCAGGGCAACCTCCTGTGTCCAGTATCAGACTTCGCATGGGTGCACAGGGACAGCACAATCTAGTTAGACTCTCCATTTCTGTTCTTCTTAGTTAATGCTGTTCTTGCATTTGGAGAAGAGTGCATATTTCCTCTGGAGATTAGGGAGCAGTACCGAAAGCACATTTATCTGAGATATTTAAGGGCAGAAATTGAAGTGTAGTCTTGCTTTATCCATCCATATAGCTCAATATGCAGAAGTAATCTTAATCTTGTGTCTGACTGTGGCAGTAAGTAGGGAATTGGTAATAGTTGATAATATACTTGCTTTATAATTACTTGTGCTGGTAAAGTTGATCCAAACCAAAGTGCTGGGAGACCAACCACAAATAGACCTCACAGGGCAAGCCTGCTATCTGAAAGGAGTTTTTAATTCTGAATGTCTTTGAAAGATGAGAAAAGGCTTGATTAAATCATAAAGAAAGTGAAGTCTCATTTCTGTAAAGATGCAATAAATTAAGAGAGTAATAAAGCATGAATAATATCCATTTCCTTACAGATTGTTGGCTCAGATCGGTTTCAGTAAGTACACAACCTGGATGAAAAAGGCAAACTCTTTGGAGAATTAATATCTTTAAAGTGAACTTGAGGATCTTACAGTAGAAAATAAGAGATTTAAAAGAAATAAAATTGAATGGAAAGGTGCCCCTCAAAGGCTATAGACAACTAGGTGTTTTGGGATACACAAGCTATTTGTCATGAGAGCAGCCATCCAACAAGCTGGGGATTTTTCACATGGAAGAATTCCCTCATTCCCTCATACCTTTTGCCCCAAACATTCCAGAGCTGGTTTGATACAAATCTTTAGCCTTGCAAGAATGAAGCCTGCTGAATGTTTAATAGCTCTTGCTGGTAACAAACTCCTCTGTTCTTCTGCCTGGTGGCAGCTGTCTTTGCGGGGTCTGTGCCCACGGCAGGGCTGCCTAAGCTGAGCTGTCTGAGCAGGGCTGGCTGAGGGTTGTATGAGATCAGTTAGTGCAAGGCGGTGAGTTCTTTGAAGCTGAAATTTGCATACAATAGCTCTGGGGTTTCTTTTCATGTTGTAAGAGGTATTTTTAAGGAGTTATGCATTTCTTTAACCAGGGGTTTGCTCAGTATGATCACAAGTGGAGATTTACCCAAGAAACTTCCAAAGTCTTCTAGAATTTTTGGAAATGTCTCAAAACCAGACCTTGTTCAGCTGATTTTATAAATTCACCTGCTGACCCTGGTCCTCTTCCACATCCGTACTGGGATTTGAGATTTGGAAAAGTACATGGCTAATATTTATAGGCATGTGTGGAATTCTGGAGATTCCATCCTACAGTCTCCCAACACAGAGCTGTCGTCCTTCAGTACTAAGTAGGTCAGGGGCAGAGAATGCAGTGAGGCTGTGGCTTGAGCAAAACTGGAAAGGATTGCTTGAGACCACCAAGTTCTTACTCACTTGGTCTGAGAAGAAATCAGTTTCCTGGGATATAAAGTTAGTTCTTTAAGTCACTGTCTCTGCTTTGTCCTTTTCAATTACTTAATTTGAAAGTGAATGGATATTTAATACTTTTCCATATCCTATTCAATATACTTTCCAGCACACTCACAGAGAAAACGACTTGAGGAAAATAGGGAGGAGACAACTTGGCAGCACTAATTCACCATTAGCTACTGATTATATTTGTGGATGGTCAATATCATACACAGAAATAATGCAGAATGACTTAATTCTTTGCTTCATAATGCTGGTTTGCTTCCTTTTCTGGTTAGCCCACTTAAAAGCACTTTAGAGGAAAATATCAGCCAGCTCCTTATATAGAGATTAGTTCTCCAAATGTATTTTATTATTACTAATTTTTTAACCTTTGAATACATTAGCTTATTAAGTGGGACTTGATTTTGCCTCCCAGCTCTGGTGCAATCCACAGCCATTGGCTATCCAGAGGCCTTCTGACCCACATGGGATAGGTGTGATTTTCTCAGGCTGTTTTTTGGATGATGCCTTTAGCAGTGAGGGTAGAGGATGGCAGTGAGCCAGAAACCTCAGTAGCGTGCATGCACAGGGACCTCACCTGAATGGTGCACTGCTCCTGCATCTGCAGCACTGCAGGCTGTTAAGCTTGCTTTACTGGAGAAAGATGAGATTTAAAGTCAGCCTAAATGAAAGCAAGATTAAATTATCTCTGTGACATGACACTGGCCACAGTTTATTCTCAGAGCTAAATCACAGTCAGCTTCATGTCAGTGAACTCTCAGGATTAACATGCAGTGCCTGAAGTTGCAAGAGATAAAACAGGTGTCATCCTTTGCCCTGCTTCTGCATGTGCCAGAGAGCTGAATGGGACACAGATCAGCACCAGATGGGCTGTAATATTTAGACTGGAATAGGACTAGAAGTTGAAATGGATGAAATTGAAGTGCAAGGCTAAAGAAAGCAGTGGTTTGGGAGTGGGATTATGTGCTGTGCCTGTGGGGAGCAGGTAGTGGGGAAAGAAAGTGTATCAAGAGTGGAAGCATAATCTGCCAATTGCATGTCATGTTATATCACAGGCCAAGAAGTTTCAATAGGGAAAGGAGATGTTTCTTACATAGACTTGCATTGTATTTCTTAATTGAGAACAAACATGTTTTTCCTTCTACAGAAAAAAGGTGAGGGTTTTCATCTGGCTGTAGATCAAGAACATTAAATTCACATAATTTATTGTGTAATCTGTTCCATGAGTGCTCACCCTTGTATCCAAAGTTGTGTTTTATAGACCAGTTGCATACGCGATTAAAACAAGTGGTTTGGTTATATGACAAATGACTATTTATTCAGAAATTGCTTGTGATGTGTTTAGGTTAATCCACACATGACCAGCTGAAGGAGGATTCTGTAGTGAGTAATGTCCTTCCTAAACTGCTTGAACTAAGTCTGAGACTGGGAGTCAGGACACCTCTTGTAGAACTGACTTGGTTCTGCAGCCTGATTTTGGGCACGCTGCCTCAACCCCATCAGCTCTCAGCTCCCCTCTGACCTTGAGTATATCTTGCCTTTTTAGGATGCAGATGTACCAGAAGTCAGATTCCCTTTGATGAAGTACTTGTGCTGTGTAGTCATGATCTCTACTTCTGAAATAATCTTTCATTAAATCTGCCTGGGTAAGGGGCCTCTCTGAGTCCTGCTGATTTAGGAGCCATTTAAGACAAACAGGTCCTTTTTTCCCCAGTGTCGATGATTTTTAATTGGAGCTGAATTTTAGTGCAATCAGAGAAATACTTTGATTTGCTTTGCATTGCTGCCTCATCCTTTCGGTGCATTAACATTGCTGAAGTAAGTGATCTTCACACAAGGCTCCCAGCTAGGTGTTCTGAACACTCCACTGGCCTCTGCAGTTGAGGATGTTACTATCAAGAAGCTGGGCTTTGTAGGGATTGTGGGTCTGAGCTTGTGAAGTGCTGGGTTACCCCCAGCCTGACTGCTAAGTCAGTAGCTGCATGGTGTGTTTGTTTGGTTGTGGGGTGATTTTGTGGTGTGTTTTTTGGTTGGTTGTTTTCTTCTGGGGATTTTAGAGTTGCTGTCACCCAATGAAATACTAAAGGGATAGTGAAAAAGAAGCTGTTATCAGCCATAGAGGAAAGATGTGTGCTGTACTGAGTCTGGTCAGGGGCTGTTGAAGGGGAAGAGGACTTGCTGATGAACAGTCAAAGCAGAAAGTAGAGGGTGCACTCTCCTTTCTGAAAACTAGGCCAGGCCTCATTAGGCAGCATTTTCATATGTCATGTATCAGATAAATCCCAGAGTGCAATACTTTTTTTCTGAATATAAATGAACTTGTGTTAGTTGTGTGGATGTCAGAATCTGCCTTGGACTCTATTCTTACCTTAGCACTGATGTTTGCCCAGCTCCTGCAAAATGCTGAATGTTAACTCCTCGAGAAGTTTATAGCTCTCCAATTTACTGTCTCAAGCACTGCAAATCCAGTTAGGTTCTAACACAAGCATGTGCAAATCATGCCATGAGTATTTCAAATGGCATTTTCATGCTTACAGCTCTTGATTGCTAATCACCATGCAGAAATGCTCTAATACTTAAATAGCTTTAGCAAACTTCACCAGAATTACTTGCTAAGAGCAAACTGCAACATTCATTTCACTGTAGCTGCAGGCTTTCAGCTTTGACACGAACCCTTCAGATAAGCAGCTGCACTTGCTCCTGAGAAGCAGAGTTTTCATCATGTGCTAGTTTGGTTGATGTAGGCTACTTGAAAGGAACCCCCTGGAGTGATCCTGAGGAGTAAGAGTCAATAAGGCTGGGATTTTTATGCTTTTAAACCAGTAGCACTAGAGCTAGAAGCTAATGCGTTTCTCTTCCTGTGTGCTTTTTTTTGTTGTGTGTGTTTATTTTTAAGTACAGAAACCTGCTTGCAAATCCCCTGCTCCTGTTTGTGCAGATCTCCAGTTGTGCTTTACTGACTCGAGAACATTGGAGTCATGACTGTAGCCTCCCTCTCCAGGTTTACCAACTGTAAAGTGGGGAAGGTTGTACTGCATGGAAGAGCTTTCAGCTGCTGGTGCTTCCACTGCATTTCAAAATGGCCAGTTGGAAAGAGCTTTGGAAAAATCAAGTTTCCATTTTATAGGATCAGTTTTGCTTTAGGTGATAGCAGAAATATGTATAGGAACTTGTTTGCCCTTTTCAGTTTTCTATTTATCTCACATTCTATTCTTAGATGTAAATCTGTGAAGGCGCGTAACAGCTCTGTCATCCCATTCCATGTATAGATTAGCCTTGTAATAGACTTCAACAAATATTCTAGAGCTTGGCAGAAGAGTGAGAGTGTGGCTCATGAAGAGGATGCTGAACATCTGAGCTCTGCCTGGTCCATTACCCTCTGGCTTGTCAAGAGCAGCATGATGCTGGGGTGAGCATAGCAAAATACCTTTCTTTCCCTCTTTGTTAGGCAGAATCATTACTGAAAATCATTGTGCTCACCAAACGGATCAATACACTGGAAGTTAATTCACTGCCTCTGTTCTGCACCGTCTATTACATACCATTGTGTCAGGTTTTCTTATCTATTTTTCAGTAGCCTATATAGAAATGATTTTCATATTCTTTCTACCAGACTCCATTTTTTTTTTTTTTTTTTTTTTTTTGGTTCCC